>VZTY01032571.1:80634-119359 GCA_013400935.1 Turnix velox
GCCATCGTCTACCGGGGGCGGGCGGGCTCCAAGCAGCCGGGGGCAGAGTCGGGCTGTCACTTGGTAGTGCGTGTCTTCGGCCCGCAGCGAGGTGAAACCCCTTGGAGTGCGAGAAGCATCTCTCCCCGTCCCTCCCCTCTCCGCCCTGTGCCCGGCTTTGCTTGCCACGGGGCGGAGGAAAATCCCTGGGTCGGCGGTGAGAGCGGAGAAGTTGGGTCGCGGAGGAGCCAGCGAGTTCCCGCCGGCTGTCACCGGGCTGAGGGGCAGAGTGACAGGCGCCGGCGAGCCATGAAGTTGTGTCTGCGGAGTTGTCCCGCATCCCGTGGCGTCGCGGAGCGGGGGCGAGCGCGGAGGAGCAGCAGGGTGTCTGTACAGGCAAAGTTGGGGCAGATGGCTGGTTTGCTCTGCTGGGGGTGTCGGGGTTTTGGGGTGCGCTCTGACCGTCGGCTCTCCCCTAGATCAGGATGTGCGGCACCGGAGATCGGCACCCGCTTCGCTAAAACGCGTCCTGGAGGCGTCCGTGTATCTCTGGAAGGGCTCCCAGGATCTGTAGTAGTGAATCTTATCTGGTAGGTACTTGGGCTTTATCTCGGGGCTGCTTGGACTTTCTCTCGGGTTAAATAGTTAAGGGAAAGACGGAGAATTTTCTTTGCACGGCGTCATGTAAAGCAGCGAAAGCTGAGAGGTCTCTTGTTCTGGTTTTTGAAAGGAGATGTACAGGGAGTGCACTGGGCATGTCAAAAGTGCACATAAACATTGCTTAAAGAAGATTTTGTGATGAAACTTGTTACATGAAATTACTAAAAGTAGGAATGAGGAAATTTTAAGGCTGTGCTGTTGCTTTTGACCAGCAGACTAGGATTATTTGGTTTTGCTTAGAAGGATTTCAAAAGGAGAAAGCTGCTAAATACCCACAGAAAGTCTGTTTAAAGCAACCTGGGTGATGCAAGCTAGACTGCCCTAATGTTGACCTCTTTGAGCCAGTGCACCTCATTTAGAAAACCCTTTTGTTACTGTCTTTAGACATTGCCAGCCAGGCAGTCCATTTCACTTGGATTGTTAAATAAAATCTCCTGAGCCCACTAGAGCTAGATGTCATTTTTTTATAACTGGAAGTTCTTGCTTTTAACTTCTGACTAAGGATTCTTTGCTAGCCAGAAAAGCCCTCTGCTATCTTCTTTGGGTAATCAGTATGTACACTATGATTATCCTCAAACTTGTCTGTGTAAAACACAGCAGTTTGAGGTATAGCTTTTCGTTGTAAGGCATACTCTTCTACTCCCTTAATGTTTCTTATGACTCTTTTCTGGATTATTTCCTCTCTTGAAACAGCCCTGATGACCTGTGCATGCTTTAGTTGGATCCAGTCTCCTGGTGTCCAGCCTTAATTGCTGTCATTTATCACTGCTGGTTATTGCTGGAATAGACAATATTTATCATTGCATACCAGTGTATCATTGGAGGCTGTTACAGCTGTATCTTGAACAATTCTGCCTTTTATAGATTTCTTAATGCTGAAGAATTTCTATCAAATAATGGACTTTGTACTATTGTTAGGATTCCTTTTGTTCCTAGTGGCCTGAAAAGACTGTTTCTTCTGTCTTTTGCTTCCCTGAGCAGTCTATAGCATTTCACTTAATCATGTTGCTAACCCTACGTTTCCCCCCTGCCTTTACTAGGTTTGTTTTTACACAGTCTGAGGGAAAGGATTGCATTTGGGTTAACTTTTCCATCTAGTTATGATTAGTGATGCCATTGTTCAGAGGTGACTTCAGGAGAGTCTGATTTCAAAAATAGTTACACATCTTTGAAGTCAGAATCTTTCCTCAAGTCTGAGTTCAGGATTTTTTCCAACTGTATGAAAGTGGAATTTTTAAATCACCATGTACATATAAACTGGGTTTTATTGACTTTGTAGAGAGTAAGTGTAAGCAGGGCATGGTCACTTGTCGAAATGGTCTATCTTTGGATTCTCTTTACCTGTCCACCTGAGCTCTAGTCAAGAATTCCACAGTATCAAATTCATCACGTTTTCTAATTTTTAGAGGTCCTGAGACTGTTACAAATCTGACAGAATGACCTTTTCAGTGCCTGTTTACGAAATTAAGTTCTCTGTGATGACAGTTATGGAGTGAGGGAAGGTTCTGAACATTTTTCAGCTGAGTTCATGGACATGCTGTTCTCATCTATATATTAATGGTCAATATTCTCTCTCCTTGTGCTTTAGATATGGAGTCATTGATACATAACCATCCAAGATGGTTTTCTTCTGAGTTGTCAGTGACTTGTAAACAAGTGATGCAATTTTCAGTCTAGTATCATTTCCCCATTTTCTTTTGTTTACTTGGTATTTCCTAAATAGGAAGCAGTATTGATCTTAGTATTCTAGTCATATATCTCCCCACTACATGTCAGTAGTATCAGCTTTGTTGAATATACACCCATAAATACATGATTTTCTGTTGTTATTTACATTTCTAATATTGTAAGATTGGACATTAAAGCAATTTATTTCTGTTAAAGGGGTGCAATTGCTTATGTTTTTGTCATCATCATTATTAACTCAAATTTACTGTCTTTACTTTGTCTTCTCTCTTTTTTGTTTTCATCTTTTTTAATTTTAATGGCTAGTCCAGGACCTTTGCAAATATTCAAAGCACTTAACTGCATAAACAGTTGTTTCTTTTTTTGTGGAGGTGGAAGCCATCAAAAATTATACATTTACTTATCCTGTACCAGCCAGATGGCATTTCATAATTCAGTGCCTTGCATCACTTTAACTGATGGTTCATTTCCAGTTCTGTTGTTGTCTTTCTGTCAAGGAATTGGAAGAAACTTCAGAAAGTCCACTGATGTCTTTTTCATATTCTTCAGAGTTAAGTGAACTATTGTGTATTTCATAAAATAGTGTCTCTCCTACCAGTGAGTCCTGTCTAACTAGCTTCAGAAATTAGCCCAAATTGAGCAAAAGCTTGCTGTTGTGGAAAAATAAGTATCGTTCTTTTATCCTTAAAAGCCTCTACTGGATATTAAAGTTCAGTAGAATTCAATGAAACAGGGAGTGATCTGGAATATAGAGTACATTTATTATATCATTAATAATACAGGAAGGGCAATGTCATGCCAAAGCACAGAAACTAGGAATATTGTCGATGACTGTGAGGAATGGATAAAGCTAAATGAGAGAGCCCTTTACATTTTGCTCTCAAATAGTGTCAAAGATAGCAAAGAACTACATGTTACAAACATCCTTTAGCAGTGTAACCTCTGCTTGGGCCTGATGGGTCTAAAGGAGCTCAGCATATTCTGCCTCTCAAGAACAGGCTTCAAATTGTGTTTGGAGCCATTTAAGAAAGCAAGTTTGGTATTTGGGGTTCACCCTGTGCAACTTGGCCTTCCCTGGTGGCATTCTCTGCTGCTTTCCTTCCCTATTGTTTGGTCTCATGGGGTTGAAGGAGTTTTAACAGGCTGCCAGAAGACCCATGATTTGAAGTCATCGCTTAAGCAATCCTTGAAGGCTGGGAGTTTTGTTTCAGCAGCCAGCAGACCGAAGTGTGTAATGAGGCATGTGTAATGTCAGCCTCACTCTTTGGCAAAACCAGCATCAATCCGTAAGCTCTCCAAACACCAAATTCACCCTGCCAGACAGGAGGACAGAAATGAGCTTTTGAACTTTCTAATGGCCCAAGTAGAAGTTCCACACATTGAGCACCTTGAATCTTCAAAGCAATCTTATGAATGGCTTATTTTGAATGGAAAATAGCTGTTAGCTTAAAATGAATACTGTGAATTAGGCAGTATTTTTATGCTTGTATCCCTGTTTATAGGTTAGGGATCTGATTATTTTCACAGAATGTCAGGGATTGGAAGGGACCCCAAGAGGTTATCTGGTCCAATCCCCCTATCAGAGCAGGAACATCTACATCAGATCACAGAGAAACACATCCATGTGGTTTTTGAATGTCTTCAGAGAAGGAGACTCCACAACCTCTTTGGGCAGCATGTTCCAGTGTTCTATCACCCTCATTTTAATAGTGTTTTGTCTTTAAAAAGTGCTTCATGGATGAAATTGTGGTTTTGCTTAGTCTGAGGCAGTCTTGGTAGAGGTCTCTAAGCTTAAATGAAATATTACACTAACATGATTGCTTTAGAAAGGTGTGCTTCGTGTGTCAAAATTACATTGATTTTTAAAACTCTCCCACTAGTTCTGTGCATGATATAAGACTCTGTTTTGATAATTAGGACAAAATGAGATCTAAGAATCTTGTATGTTGTAAAAAGAGTAAAGGTGACGCAATGGGGAAGGAGTTAGGAAAGAAAAATTATCGCTACCTAGGCTGTAGAACACCAGTACTTAAATCTGAGTTACAGGTGGGTTCCTCTTCAAAACGTCCAGATTCCTGGTTGATCTTCAGAAAACTCTTAAACTAGAAAAAAAAAAAAACACCTCGGTTTTTTAGACACAGGTCAGCTGCCTGCAGCAACATCAATTGGAGCTGAGTGAGCCAAGTAAGCTAGATGGAGCAACCTTGACAGCTCAGGGGTTTCTGTTTCTCAGTAGGATTCTCAGCAAGAAGAAACCCATTTTTAGCTTCCATGGAATTTCTGGAGCATTAAGCACTCCACAGTCTCCAGCCTTGTTTGCAGAATTGAATGTGTAAGGTGCTCTGTCCTCCAGAGTTCTCAGTGGGAATCTAGACTGACAAGAGGTTTACCATACCTAGAGCATCACCTGGGTTTAAGTTCATCGAACTTAGAATAGTTTGAGTTGGAAGGAACCTTTAAACTCCCATCTAGTCCAACCTCCAAATCAGATCAGATTGCTCGAAGCCCTATCCAACCTTGAATGTTTTCAGGGATGGAGCATCTACCACCTCTCCAGACAACCTGTACCAGTGTGTTTCATCACCCACACTGTAAAAAAATTCCTTTCTTGCATTTAGTTGAAGTATACCATATTGCAGTTTAAAACCATTAGCCCATGTCCTACTGCAGCAGGTCCTGCTAAAATGTTTGTTCCCATCTTTCTTAAAAGCACCTTGAAGCCTTCTGTTTTCTAAGGTGAGCAACCCTAACTCTCTCAGCCTGTCCTCTAAGGGTAAGAGTTCCAACCCTCTGATAATTTTTGAGGCCCACTGCTAGACTCACTCCAACAGTTGCATGTCCTTCTTATGTTGGGGGTTCTACAGCTGCACACAGTATTTCCTGGTGTGGTCTCACCAGAGCAGAGGGGCAGAATCACCTTTCTTGATCTGCTGGCCATGGCTCTTCTCATGCAGCCTGGGGTACAGTTGGCATTTTTGTCTGTGAACAAAAATTGTTGGCTCATGTTTGGCTTTTCATCCACCAGTCCTCCCAATTTCTTCTGTGCTAAGCTGTTCCCAATCTCTTTATCCTCCAGTCTGTGTTGATAACCAGTACCAGGTTTTGCCCAGACCCAGGTGAGGACCTCACACTTTACCTCGTTGAGCCTCATGAGGTTCACACAGGTCTGCTTCTTGAGCTTATCCAGGTCTTTCTTAATGGCATCCTGTCCCTCAGGTGTATCAACCATGCTGCTGAACTCAGCATTATCTGCATAATTGCTGATAACACTCTCTGTGTTATTGATGAAGATTCTGAACTGTACCAGTCCTAGTACAGATCCCAGGGCAACCCCACAGGTAACTGATCTCCATCTGGACATGGAGCTGTAGACTGCTGCCTCCTGGATGTGACCACCCAGCCACCAATTCCTAGAGTCATAGAATGGTTTGGGTTGGAAGGGACCTTAAAGATCATGTAGTTACAACCCCCCTGCCATAGGCAGGGACACCCCTCACTAGACCAGATTGCTCATTGCCTTGTCCAGCTTAGCCTTAAACACCTCCAGAGAGGAGGCATCCACAACCTCTCTGAGCAGCCTGTTCCAGTGTCTCACCATCCTCACAGTAAAGAATTTCTTTCTTATATCTAGCCTGAATCTCCCCTCTTCCAATTTGCATCCATTACTTCTAGAGTAACTCCTCATCTGCCAAACAGTTCACCCATCAAATCTTAAGTTTCCTGTGCATGGGTCAGTTTGAGGAATTGGAGCCCATAGAAGATCTGTGCTGGCATTGTAGACATCTGTCAAAATACAATGCAAAGTCACCCAACTTGACTCTTTGTAGCTTATGAGTGTTTATCAAGTTTGATTTCTTAAACCTTTTACTTAAATGTGTTGGATGAGTTTCTGGGTGAGTAGAGGATTAATTTGAGATGGAAGGAGGCTTTTTTGTCTTGTGTGTGTGTAAAGTGATTGCAGCTTCAGGTCTTTTGTCGTACAATCCACAGTTGTTCATTTAAAATGTGATTCCTGACAAGTAACACTGGGGTTTTTTTGTTTAATTCTCTAGTTTTAGGGCTCCTCTAGGGGAAAAATAAGACCTTGTTGATATCAGCTGTTTGCTTCTCTTGCGGAAAGAAAGGAAGAGATGAGAAAAAGGAGTAATCCTGTAGTGAAGGAGATTTACTCTTTCTACATGTAGTAAACAAATAGTCACATGCTCACATCCTTAGAAATATATATTAATCATTTTAACTAGTGTTCAGAGAGAATTTTTCCTTTACTGATGACACCGAAATTTTACTTGAGAATAATTTGCTTTGAAAACTTTCCACTATATTAATGTTTGTGTGGTTGATGACAGTGCATACACTGTGCCCTGTGCATTCACACACTCGCTGACAAAGAGCAAGCAGTACATTAACTCCGCTTCATGCCAGATGCACATGGGTACCAGATAGTTCTAACAGTAGAACTTGCACATAAATGCTACTTTATATGAGTGAATATTGTATTTCTGAATGTAATCCTCATGAAGTTACTATCTGTGAATTACTGAACAGGAGTACTCTTCCTCACCAGGCAGGGTTTAAGTTTGGGAGCTGCAGAGCTTTCAAGAGGGTTGGAACTGAAGATTCACTCTGCACTTTGTGTGGAAAGAGTCAGTCATTTCCACCCAAAGCAATGAAATGAAAAAGCTCAGTCAGCCATTTCATCCTGAGATACCCCGCCCTCCAAAACAAATACTGAAAAGAAAATGTAGGTTTTGGCCCATGGGTATCCCAGTAATATCCACTGATGAAGCTGATGGCTGCAACTGGGATCTAGACAGGCCATGTTTTGAACAATACAAGTATCTTTTTTTTAATTTTGATAGAGGAAGTTGCAAGATTTATATAGTCATCTGATATTTTATTTAACCCAATAACAGCTTAGGAAGGAAAGAGTATGTTTAGTTTACCTTTGTCCTACATTCAGTTTTTAATATCTGATGTTTAAACGAAGGGGGGGTTGATCTTTATTCTTAGTGATTCATGCTGCCTCCAAAGCACAGTGGTTTCTAGTTGTGTGCTGCCTTTCCCACTGGGGGATGCAAACAAAAGAACAATAATTTCAGACTCCTCCTTCAGTTTCCAAGAGAACCTTAGCTGCTCAGGGATAGCTTTGAATTTTAAAAGCATTTTTCTTCCAAATTATGTATTGATTGCAGATGAAATAGCAGTGGTGTAATATGCAATTTAAAACAAATGCGTGATGGTGCTCATTTGCTTTTAATGCTGCTTTTTCCAGCAGAAAAACAAAAAGTGGATTCTGTTCCCATAAACCAGTCTTGCAAAATCCTTACAAACATTTATTAGTCTAGACACAAAATATTCTCACCCAGCCTCAGCTTGACGATGAGGGGGGGAAAAAAGCAAGCTAATAGTGTCCTTGGCTGTCAAAAAAGGGAAAGAGGGAGGAGGAAAAAAAGCTTGCCCCAGGCTAGTGAGCCAGTAACATTTTGCTGGGGCTGCCTGCAACAACAGATGCATCTTATGCCCTTGGGGTTTCCAGCCCTGCCTATTCTCTTATGCTAAACTTGGACGCTCATAAACATTCTCTTTGAGTACCACACCCTAGTCGTATCCTGGGCTCTTTTAATTTGTTTGATTTTAAAATGACACTAGACGTGTTCATCTTGTCTCTCCTTACCAGTCTTTGTATTCCCCTGTCTCCCCCAGATATCGTTTAACTAATGCATTGATTAAAAAAATAATCCTAATATATAGGAACTGGAAACAAAAATGGTTTAAAAGAGGTGTTTTAATCATAATTTAACTCTGCACATAGGCAACCTTGATTTAAATCCTTTCTCCTAATCTTTGTGCTTTTGAGGAGTAAGTTTCATAAATGACAAGTGACTCTTACTGTTTGGTATTGTGATAGTTTACCAAGGTGATTTTTTTAAATGAATGTGTTGGGGTTTTTAGTAGTCCTTTATCTCAACGTACACTGAGATTATTTTTTTTTGCAATTTTTTCAGAAAATAGTGAATTATGCATAGCTTGTTTTTCAGATAATTATTAGTTCCTGTTATTCCAAATTTGTGTCAAACTGCATTTGATTGGAAATTAAAATTTAATTTTAAATTACCCTAAACTGCACAACAAGTCTGTATTATTAATTAAACTACTGCAAATATGTACAATAACTAAGAATATTTTAGCATGACTGGGGTGTTTTTAACACTACACCCCTTTCAGGCAAAATATGATACTTTTTTATACTTAGTAGATTAGTTGTATTGTTTTGTGATGTTATATCTGTTAATGGTTTTAACCCTGTCAGAGTTCATGCTCTAGTCTGAATTGGAGATCTTAACACAGAAAACAACCTGTCTGCTTTTTCAACTTTGAGGCAGGATACTTCTGTCACTCAGAAAAGAATCTGTGTCTTCCCTCAGTGCAGATGTCTGCTAAGAGGGTATCTGTCTGTAAAGTCAGTCATTGACTGCCACTAATCTGCTGTTTTCACAAAGAATTTCCAACTTGGTTAACTAAGACAACTTGCTTCTAAAAAACCATAGTTTTATGAGCTATAACTGTCCATTTTAATACTGGGGAAGTTTTTCTTAGTGCTTTTATCCCAGTAATAAAAACTTACCTGTTTACAGTTAGAATAGCATTTTGGGCATTCATTGGTGCTCTTAATAGGGATAACTGGTTTAATGTTGGTAAATTAAATGGGTGTTGCTCATGTAAGGGAATGTGTACAGTGTGTTCTTGAAGCGTGAATGTAAATAGAGTCTTTATGACTAGAACTTCCTTCCACTCAGCTCTGATCTGTCCTGTTTTGTGGTGTGTAATTTTTTTTGCTTTTTTGTTGCTGCTTGAATTATGTTATAATGAACACATGCAGTATTTTTAAAATGAAATTCTACTAAAATCAGTGAGAGTATGATTTTGACCCCAGGATATTTATGCAGCTTTAGGCTACTTACATATTTTAAAACAAAAGTAATCTGATTCTGTAACAGCATTTAAATCTGCTGCAAAAATAAAGAAAGCAGCCCTACAGCTATTCATTTTTAAACGGTGTTTTAGTTAACTACATACTTTCCTTGTAAATCCTGTTGTGCTAATTTTCTTCCATTGTACTAGTACTCGAGAGACAAAAAATGAAAGCAAGAGACAAAAAATGAAAGCGGCTAGTCCGTTTTGGGTAATCCTCCCTCTCTCTTCCTTGCCTGGACTGAACACAGGGGCTTGCCTTTTTCTGCAAGAGCTGCTCACATGACAGGCAGCCCCATCAGAACCGGACAAAAGGTGCAGCCTCTGGCTTGCCTCGGCCAGTCGCTCCCAAACTGAATTTTTTTCTTCTCAGGCAGGACTCTGAGCAGTCAGTAGGAGCATCGTGTCTGGTGGAAAGTCGGATGGGGAGGTGAGGTTCACAGTCAGAGTCTGGGGGAGTCAGACAGGATAACGGGAGCAGGGAGTCAGTCTGGTGGAAGATTTGATGAGTCTAGCTGGGTTGCTTTACTGTTGCATTAAAGCCCTTCATTTAGGTGAGCAGGGAGCAGTGTGGGTCAGCACTGGGCTATTTCTGGGCTTCTGGTCTGGCAGCACCTGTGGAGCAGGGCATGCTAAAGATGCATGGGCTGCAGTATTTGTTCTGAGCTGATGAGTCTTTCACATCATTCATCACTCCAAGGTAATTTGAGTATGAAATCACCTCTCTGACTTCCATGAAAGACTGTACTCCCAGATTCAGCTTTTTATTTCTCATGTTAGATTTAGAAGACTCTATAGTCCTGTCTTTTACTTTTTTTGTCACTGGGCTGATTGCCAGTAAATAATGTTTATCCGCTGGGAATGCATGATGATAGAGGGGGGAGAAGAGAAGGAACAGTCTTTGTCACACACAGAATGAGACATTATCTCCCACAGAAATCAGCAGGAGCATCTAAGGAGTACAGTACAGTACTCAGCAGGGGAATGGAGTCAGGTCACTGTTGCAAATAAAAATGCTTTGCTTTTCACTGAGGTTAACTTGGTACATGGTGGTATTTTACTAGATAGATGAAACCTGCAGAGAGTGTTTATGCAGACAGGTTTGGCTGCCTTTCTTTCTTTTTGTTATAAGCTGAAACATCACAAAATCCTACAAAGAAAAATTAGTGTAGAAGTGACTTCTGAAAATTATCTAGTTCAGCCTCTGATCAAAGCAGAGTAAACTGTGAAAATAGATAGGTCTTATCAAATTTTGAAAACTTCCAATAATGGAAATTCCTTAGAAGTTTCCAGCAGATCTCCACAAGCTCTCTGGGTAGCTGGTTATAGTTCCTTGCCAGGGCTGAGATGCTGTTACTCCACTATAACCATGCCCCCTCCCAAAGTGATGTTCATCTGTGGCAGACTAAGAGTCTGTTGGTGTTACAGTGCTCAGGTGAACCTGAGCTGGCTTGGCAGTCTCATCCTAGTCCTGGCAGCAGTTCAGTGCTGTACTGGGAATACTGGCACTTCAAGGTAGTGACCAAGCACCTTGAAAGTGGAGAAGGAAACTTAAGTGTTGTGTTCGTATTGTGAAAGTGCTGCTGAGTGACCAGTATTGGTTGGATCAGTGCAAAGCAAGAAATCTGTTCTGAAGAGCTCTGTAAGATCAGCTGTGCTTGCAAGCATCAACGCACAATTTTTCTGCATCTTAGCTGTAGGAAGGAGCCTCTCACTATGGAATAGGTGAATTCTTGTTATTATTTATCCTTGTTTGTGTGATTCAGCTTACAATTATAAAAGTGTTATGCGACATGTAAAAAACCCTTTAAAAAAAACAGCTCCAAAGCAGTATTTTTACTTCCAAATTGGAGAAGCAAATAATGTGTCAAAGAAAATAAAGCACTTCTTATGTACTCTGTGCTCCTTGACCCTCTCACAAAGTGGCAGCAGATACAAGAGGCTGGAGTAGGCTTTAAGGAGGGCACAGAGTAGAAAGCAGGTGGGTCCACGTCATGCAGAAGAGATTCTGAGGATGCTTCTAGTGGCCTAAGTGGTAGAGGAAGGTCCAAACAGTAGCTGCAGTTTTGATAACATGCCTTAAACTCTTCACCTTGATGTGCTCTGACCTAGATCCATGCACAGAACTGGAATTTCTTTTTTTTTTATTTCTTTTCAATTGGCACTCCAAGTCCTTGCTTCTTCCTCATTCATTAAATACAGGGGGTTATGTATTTATTTTGAGTATTTTGGGTACTTTTGCAAGTTCCTGAAGGTATGGGTCTATATCCTGCTGCATGCAAATCTGCACTTGTGCAGTGTGTATTGCTATTACTCATTGAGTCCATTCTAAGTCCTCGTTTTTTATTTCTTCTGAACATTGAAACAATAATTGTTTCTATTTGGAGACTGCTTTTGCCCATTGAGTATTAGGGGAATGTTCTGCTACTTCAAGAACAGAATTTGGAGAGTGAGGAGGGAAGAGAGGCAATCTCAATGTAAAAGCTGTATTCTTTTTCTGAACATCTCTGTGCCTCAGGGATTTAACATAGGAACTTGAAATTTTGCAAGGATGTAAGCCCAGGGTCTGAGAAATGCATTCTTCTATTTAAAAAAAAAATTATAAATTAGCAGAATTATGAGTCATAATGTATCACTACCTTCTTGTATCCAAGGTAGAATTTGTAGGATGCTTTGTTACCTGCTCTTGATCATGTTTGTATGCCCCTCATGCACAGATACAGGCTGCTTTAAACAACCTGTATTAAATGGATTCTCCTCCTCCATTTATTTAGGTTATTTATTGGTATCAGTGTAGTCCTTAAGCTGCTGCTGCCTCTTGTGCTTCTTGAAATGCCACTGACCTGGCAGGAGGTGTAAAATGTTGGGATCTGGTAAGCCCGGAGGCCTAGTCACACTTGTTGAAGGGTAGAGAGCTCCCAAGGCTGTTAATTGCTATTGCAAAGATGTCATTTTGCTACAGTGACAAGCAAATATTAATGAAAGCAAATAGCAGCCAATTTGAAATCTGGTTTCCAATGTGACAGGGGCGCATACAGTTGGTTGCAGTCAGTGGAGGAGGGGGAGTGGAGAGTGAGACAATCTGTGCTGAGCTGTGTCACCTTTAAAAGCGTGGGGGCTCCTGTACAGCAGGAGGGATGATTAGAGAATAAGTCGGGCTGTCTAGCAGAGGAGACCATCTGTAGAACTGGTGCTTTGGTCCCTGAAGAGGCTGAAAGGCATCTGGGGACATGAACTCTGGGAAGCAAAGAGAAGGTCTTGTACTTCTAGCACTAGACTGGGGCCTGGGAAAACGAAGGTCTCTAGAAATTTTTCAGCTGGGGGGGGAAGGCAGATTCAAGTCAAAAGGAACATTTTGTGAAATCATGTCTGTGCCAGATTGTTTGATTTTAAAGAAGCAAATCCCAAGAGTATAAAACCTTTTGTTCTGATGCTTTAAAGGGATTTTTTTTTTATAATTTTAAAAAATGAATTATTTTTTACCATTATTTCTTTTTAAAGCCAATATGAAGCATTTTAGGGGTTGAATTAAATATTTATTCAGCACAAAACACATTTAGAAATCTTTTCTTGTCAATAATTTATTTCTTCCTCCTTTTCTTTTTCTATGTAACAGCACAGCAAGCAAAACAAAACAGAGCTGTAACTATGGAAAAAAGGATCCCTAACTCTGCTACTGTTTTGTTGGGTATGATAAGCATTTGCATCAGCCTAATACTCATTTTCAAGAATAACTCCACAGAAATTTCTGATTTTAAAAGTACTGAGTGCTCACAACTTGAATTGAACACTTCAGAGGTCAAAAAAAGGCAACCCAGACCTGCCTCTGTGAAGTTTAGCTGCCAAGGTGACCAGTTGACGTAGAAAATACATGCTGATGTGACTGAGGAGCTCAGGCAAGCACCGTATCTCTAAAGGTATTTCACACAAGTACACCCGATTGCTATGTACTTGTTGTGTTTCATCAGTAGCTTCTATAGGATCAGATGTAAAAACTGTTCATGGGCTTGAGTGAGAAAAGCGGTGGCACAAATTACTGTTCCCACTGTAGGTGATACTGTGTATGACCTGTGGAAGGTTTTGTAGTAGAGGAGGATAACCTAGGTCTTCAAGTGTTGGCTTCTGGCCCAAAATTCTGAAGCTTACTTTGTTGGAACCTGCTTGTTACCCATTAAAACCAGCGGGACAGGGAATGACCGAGAGTCTACTCACACATCCTATGGTTCAGCCTCTGCTGGACTTGGTGTTGGCTTCCAAGTGCTTCAGCACAGGACTGGCTTTGGCACATCATGAAGCTTTTGTTGCAGGTCTTCCTTGTTGCAAAGCGTAGCACAGCAAGGACCCAAAGCATGACCTTATCTTATAGCACATACCAAGTCCTGCCAAGATTACTTTGAGAAGATTCACTCCTGTGTTGAATTGAAACCAGACCTCATTTTAAAATGAAAAGCAGATGTGAATATTACAGGATTTAAACAGGGTTAGCTTTGTTTTGGAGTCATAAACAGCAGATTTGAACTTTGCAGATAACAGGCGAGTGAAGAAAAACTGTAACACTTAGTCCTTCACTCTTCTTACTGTGAGGCAGCATGGATCAGATCAAATGAGTTGATACTGAGCTCTGCATGGAACAGTTTTTGACATGGGTACATCTATTCTGAATAAATGATAATAGAAGGAGGCTAAAGACAGCACCAGCAATTGCACATATTCATGGATTAATCAGAAGCTATAAGAAGGCAAAACAATGTTTTCCATGTTGGGAGAGATTGTAAGCAATTCTTAATCTAGGTAGAGTCAAAAGTTAGAAGTTGCTGTTGTTCCATCTTCTGACTTGTCCAATTTGTGCATATTCTTAATATCACATTCTATGTGTTTGCATTTTTTGTTGGCACACTTTTATGCTGCATAGCAATGTCATATAGCAAGCAGGGAGAAAGACCATTTCATAAAGCACACAACCTGTGAACACACGGTGAACACTTTCTGTAATCTCATTTATTTTTTTGCTCCATCAGTTACTGCTGTTTGGGAAGGAAGAGGAAGGTAAAACATTTGTGCTAAAAGCAGGTTCTTTTTATGAATGTCTTCTAATGTCAGCCCTTTGTCTTTTTCTTCTCCAGCTATGATCAAACGGGAAGAAGGTTTTCGCATGTTTTAAGAAACACTTAAATAAATCTTTCTCCAAGTGTGCTGTAGAGACAACTTTAAATGTTGAATTCCACTCTGGAGAATAAATATGTCTTAACATAATTATTAATGGATCTGGATTGCTAACTGTTAACAGTCTGTTTCTGAAGAGTAGTATCCTGAGCAATTGCCTGCTCTGAAATAAAATAAAAGATCCTGCACCTTCACAAAAGTATGCCTGCACTTACTGTTTTCTTGCTGTGAATGTCAATTGTATGAAAATCTTGAGGGAAATTTACAGGGGAGAATTGTTGTAATGAATGTCCTGAGAGATTAAGAGTGCAACTGAAATTTTTCTCTATTTTTGCATTGATAAATGTAGCTTTGACATTAAGGTAAACACCTGAAATACTTCATTACAAACCAAATAGTGCAATATAATTTCAGTATCAACAGTGAGGGGTAATAAAAAGACAGTCCAGATAAGAACAGAAATTCTTAAACAATACTGAGTCATGTATTTAATTATAAAGTATGTAAGAAACAAGGCAAAGCAACCACAGAACCATTAGTAGTGATTTTCAGGAATTCGTGGAGGGTGGGGGCAGGTCTCAGCAGACTTGAGACAGGAATCTGCTCTGAAATGAAGGAGAGGCATGTGCAGAGGAGAAGTACATGCGGGGAATCAGAGCAGTAAACAGGATCTTCATTCCCAGGTCAATACAGAAAAGAATTTACTAGAAATAGGTCTGTAATAACTTAGGGAACTGTGAAAAGGTGGATTGGTCAAAACTGGTGTGTGTCTAGCCAGTCTGATCTCATTTTTTGCCAGAAAAATTGGCCCACTGGATTGGTATGTTGCAGAACTCACTGAAATCAAGATGGAGGCCAGGGTCCCACATGGCATTCTTGTAAACAGTGCAGGAGAGGTGTTCTAGAGGAGGTGAAGTATGAGAGGGATGCATAATTGTGCTATTTTTGTGTGAAGAACCATAATCCCCTGGTAAACTGAGCCAAAGAAAAGGGAATAGAGGTTTCTGTAAAGCCTGTAGAAGAACAGGGTTTAGAACCAGATGATCTTTTAGGTCCCTTCCAACCCAACTATTCTATGTTTGTGCCACCTGCTTGCATCCAAGAAAGGTGATGCTCCCCTGGTAAACAAG
The DNA here is from genome assembly GCA_013400935.1 of Turnix velox. Lineage (NCBI taxonomy): Eukaryota > Metazoa > Chordata > Aves > Charadriiformes > Turnicidae > Turnix > Turnix velox. The sequence continues at coordinate 96,225 of VZTY01032571.1, forward strand.
GGAGGGATGGGATCGTCTGTCAAGGGACTGGGATACAAGCTGAACCACAGCAAAGAGAGATACCAGGCTTTGGCTAAAAGGCTGTGGGAGATGCAATTGCATGTGGGCCCATGTGTTTACAGGCGCTGGGAACACTCCAGGGTAAAGGAGGGACCTGGAGAAAAACACTGACTGATTTGTTGGACAGGTTTCTCATTCATATGCCTTATCTCAGGCATGCTTCAACATTGCATGTTGGGTCAAATGGTGCTTTCCCCCACACTCTGTGTCATCCCAGAAGGGGACACACAGCAAGTTCTTACACTTCTAGGTGCTGTGCTAGGGATGACATGCTGCAGAGCACCATAGTCCCTTTTCACATGGCAGCTTCTGTTGGCAAAACAAGTTGTTCGGTGACTTTTGAAAATCGGCATTTCTGAAATTTTACTCAAGATGGCAGAAAGATTAGGTAGTACCACCCAGCTCTTCCCCAAGAGCATTGCTCAACACTGAGCTTTGGCAGTTGTCTTCCTTTTGTGAAGAGCCTCTCTGATCCCACAGAGAAGCAGGACAGTTAATGATGCTCTACCTCTCCTCCCTCAGGATACCAAGACAAATGGGTCTATTTAGCTTTGCTTCATGGCTTTCTCACTGCAAAGATGAATGAGATGGCCTGCAATCCATACTTTGTATATACATTAAAATAAAAATCCGTTACACTTGTGTGCAGTTCTACAGGCTGCCAGTATTAAATTGTGGAAGAAGGGTATTTTTCAACCTCAGTACTATTAAATAATTGTCATCCTGGAATGACGATTACCCAGGATTTATTGAGCATTGTCAGTGTCCTTAATACCATATAACTGTACCCTTGGCATAAAAAGCCCGTCATGTCAGGCTGTGTGTTTTGGAAGTAGGCAGAGATGTAGTGGGAGGATGACTGTCAAAAAGATTTGGGGAGGGTTTTTGTGAGTGAGGTAGAGAGTTTAAAATACGGGTGGCAGCTATGGATGAACACTTCTGTCTTTTTCCTATAGAAAAAATTTGAAGCTAGAAGTTATTTATCTTCCTTTCTATCTGCATTCTGTACCATCCTTTAATCAAAAAAGGAAGAATCCTCTCTTCAAACAGTGAAAAATAGTATTTATTTCCCTCTTCTTCTAACTACTTTTGTTTTCGTTTTACTCTGTTCTTTTTTCTATAACACTTTGTCATGAACAAAGCAGGCCTTCTGTTTTTAACCTATTACATCCTGTTCCCTTTCTAAACCCTCTGAAACAGCTACCAAGTATTCCACTTGAACTTGAAGATGCCCTCACTTCGGGAAGTAGATTATGTTACTCTGTCTAAAAATTTGTGTACCTATGGGATTTCTGGTGTGAAAAATCAGTGTCTGACTTTATTTCAAAGGGCTGGAGCAACTGCCCTATGAAGACAGGCTGAAGGAGTTGGGGTTGTTCAGCCTGGAGAAGAGAAGGCTCAGGGGGGACCTCATAGTAACTTATCAATACCTGAGGGGGTCCTACAGAAAGGCAGGGGGAGGACTTTTTAATATGATATTGGATGGGAGGACCAGAAACAATGGATGTGAATTGGAAGGGGGTAGATTTAGACTCGACATAAGAAAGTTCTTTACGGTGAGGGTAGTGAAACACTGGAACAGGTTGCCCAGAGAGGTTGTGGATGCCCCCTCTCTGGAGGTGTTCAAGACCAGGCTGGACATGGCACTGGGCAGCCTGATCTAGTGGGAGGTGTCCCTGCCTATGGCAGGGGGGTTGGAACTCGATGATTTTTAAGGTCCCTTCCAACCCAAACTATTCTATGATTGTAAGAAAAAACTATGTTGCAGGCGTTACATCCCACTGCCAAAGTTTGTAATTTCTAACAATCTAGTTATAGTCTCTATGGGATAAAATTTAGTTCAGTCTATGTTTTCTGTGATTGTATTTATTCATTTCTGTAGGCTTCAACTTTATTTGATGGTACTTTTCTTAGAAATGGGCAAGGAATTCTAAACAGAGAATACGTCACTGTCCTAGGTTAAGCTAAATAAGCCACTTCAAATGACAGATGTCCCCTTCTCTCTCAAAAGATAGGCTTCTGATTGCTTTCTCAGTCTATAATGCTTTTGCTCTCTGGTGTAGTTCACACAGTAAATCATGTTAAGGCACAGAGGCATAAAACCAGATTTTAGTTAATTGCCATGTGTTAGCAATCAACTGTATTGGTTTGGGGTTGACCTTCAATTGGAGAATGACATTTGAGGAGGTAGGAAGAAAGTTCTATCATATTTTGTCTGTCAGAGTGCCTTAAGAAGGCACAGTTTTGCCTGTCTTCAGACTTGGGAGAAAGGCCCTGCCTGTGCTCAAACTCAAGTAATGCAATAGAAAAACACTTCAATCTTGCCTTTTCCAGGCCTCTTCACAACTTCTAACATGACAGAGTTGGTAGTTGAGGTGTCCTACTGGGATCAAGGAAGGACTTGAGCACGCAAGGACAAGGAAGGACTGAGATAGGAAGGACTTGAGCACACAGGGCAATCAAGAGAAGTTGCCATCCTGTATTTTGTGCTTTTCACTGCAGTGACCAGAGCTAAACCAAATTTCAGCCTGTGTTAAACAGATTGGATTTAGCCTTTTCTAACATCGCTTTGAGTATCTCTTGTTGGTCTGCTGTCTTTAGGGGATGAACAGGGCCAAAGGACTGAATTATTTTAAACCAAAATATATAGCAAAACAGAAGTTGCTCTTTCAACTGAATTAATTCCATTTTTTTTTCTTTACTACAGGTGGTGGAAGTGGACTTTAAATCAGTGTCTGTCAACATTTCATCCTCAACTGATTGCACTACAAAAGAAAAGCTGCTAATGGGATAAATGTTGAAACTTTACAAGAACTGACTTGAAGCACCAAAAGCCATTATTACTAATCAAGAAGAGGTTGAAGCTACATCTGACTCTGACCAGTCAGTATAATTTTTGCATAACAGGCATGGCAAGTAAACGAAAATCAACAACACCGTGCATGGTCTTAGCCAATGAGCAAGATCCTGATCTAGAAATGGTATCAGACATGGAGGAAGGAGCACCTGTACCCACGCCAGCAGATAACCCCACAGCAGAGAGCGCAGTGAGTGATGAGGATGCCCATGAGTATGTGGATTCAGACAATCAGAAAAACGCAAATAAAGTAGAAGGTGGTTACGAGTGTAAATACTGTACTTTTCAAACTCCAGATCTCAATATGTTTACTTTTCACGTAGATTCAGAACATCCCAACGTAGTATTAAATTCATCTTATGTTTGTGTAGAATGCAATTTCCTTACCAAAAGATACGATGCTCTCTCAGAACATAATTTGAAGTACCACCCTGGAGAGGAGAATTTTAAATTGACCATGGTGAAACGTAATAATCAGACAATCTTTGAACAAACAGTAAACGATCTGACTTTTGATGGCAGTTTTGTTAGAGAAGAAAATGCTGAACCGGCTGACTCTTCTGAGGCGCCCTCATCAGGGATCTCAATTAGCAAAACTCCTATTATGAAAATGATGAAAAACAAAACAGAGACTAAGCGTATCGCTGTTTTCCACAGTGTCGTTGATGACATTCCTGGTGAAGAAAAGGGAGCTGAAAATGAGCCAAACTCTGAAGAAGCAGTAGTAGAAAATTCACCACCAGCTGTTTCTGAGTCAAAAGTGAGCCATTCAGTGGTTTGCAGCACAGCAGACGTGGCCAGTGCAGTCGTGACCCCAGCACCAATGCTTCAGCCTGGAGTAGCACAGGTTATAACTGCTGTTACAGCTCCACAGAACCCAAACCTGATTCCCAAAGTCCTCATACCTGTAAATAGCATTCCAGCCTATAATAGCGCTTTGGACAACAATCCTCTTTTGCTCAACACCTACAACAAATTCCCATATCCAACCGTGTCAGAAATCACTGTTCTTTCCACTCAAGCTAAGTACACAGAGGAACAAATTAAAATATGGTTTTCTGCCCAGCGCCTGAAACACGGTGTGAGTTGGACGCCAGAGGAAGTGGAGGAAGCAAGGAGGAAACAATTCAATGGCACAGTGCATACCGTGCCACAGACAATTACCGTTATTCCAGCACACATTTCCGCTGCTAGCAATGGTTTACCTTCAATTTTACAAACATGCCAAATAGTTGGTCAGCCAGGACTTGTTCTTACGCAAGTTGCAGGTGCAAATACGTTACCAGTAACAGCCCCCATAGCTTTGACTGTAGCGGGAGTCCCAAACCAAACACCTCTACAGAAGAGTCAGATTCCCACCACTCAGCCTGTTGCAGAAACCAAACAAGCAGCTGCTATTCCTGCCCCTCAGCCTATCAAAAATGAGTCCACACTGATAAACCCCGACTCCTTTGGCATCCGAGCCAAAAAAACAAAGGAACAATTGGCAGAACTGAAAGTCAGCTACCTTAAAAATCAATTCCCTCAAGATTCAGAGATTGTTCGGCTTATGAAAATAACAGGCCTGACTAAAGGAGAGATCAAAAAGTGGTTCAGTGATACACGCTACAATCAGAGAAACTCAAAGAATAATCATAGCATTCATCTCAGCAGTGATTCATGTGCACCCATTATTATTGATTCAAGTGATGAAATGAATGAATCCCCAACGGGAGTCACTCCACAGAGCAAGTCATCATGGAGCACTTTTCCTGATTTCACCCCACAGAAATTCAAAGAGAAGACTGCTGAACAGCTGCAACTCCTCCAAGCCAGTTTTCTTAATAACCCTGTCCTTACAGATGAGGAGATGAATAGATTAAGAGCTCAAACCAAACTGACCAGGAGAGAGATTGATGCGTGGTTTACAGAAAGAAGGAAATCAAATGACTTGAAGGAAGAAGGAGCTGAATTGAATGAGAGCAATGCTGCCAGCTCAAAAGAAGAGGCTGGAGAAACATCTGTGGGAGATGGAGCAGCAGGAGCAAAATCAGGGTGTTCCACTTCAAGCAAAATAAGTAAAAAATCACCAGAGCAGTTGCACATGCTTAAGAGTTCCTTTGTCCGGACTCAGTGGCCATCTCCCCAGGAATACAACAAGCTGGCAGAAGAAACTGGGCTCCCAAGGTCAGAAATCGTGAGCTGGTTTGGAGATACTCGCTACGCCTGGAAAAATGGTGGATTGAAATGGTATTACTATTACCAGAGCACCAATGCAAACAGTCTGAATGGCCAAGGCTTTGGAAGGAAAAGAGGGAGAGGAAGACCAAAAGGGAGGGGGAGAGGGAGGCCTCGGGGGAGGCCTCGGGGAAGCAAGAGGTTAAATTGCTGGGACAGAGGTGTGTCTGTCATCAAATTTAAAACTGGAACAGCAATCCTGAAGGACTACTATATGAAGCACAAATTTCTTAATGAGCAAGACCTTGATGAACTGGTAGCCAAATCTCACATGGGATATGAGCAGGTCAGAGAGTGGTTTGCAGAAAGGCAAAGAAGATTAGAACTTGGAATAGAACTGTTTGATGAGAATGAGGAGGAAGATGAAATGCTGGAAGATCAGGAAGATGAGGAAGAAACAGATGATAGTGATACTTGGGAACCCCCCAGACATGTTAAGCGTAAACTTTCAAAATCAGATTGATGTGCAATTGGGGGTTTGGGGGCCAAAAACCTATGAATTAGGTTTGATGTTATGGTGAAGAGCCAGCTGATTTTTCATGGCCTTCACTTCGGCAAGCACCTGCTTAGCATCTTTCTCCCACCTAAAAGAACACTGGGTAAGATGCGACCTGTGCAGGCAACAACTGTTTGCTTCCTTGTTACAAGCGGTGGACATCCTCAGGCCTAGCCTAGGGCATGCGGTTATATATTGGATCCAGATCAGCTCCTCCTCTTCCACGTTATCAATAGGAAGGTTGATGTTCATCATTCATGTGACTGCTTCTCAATATTTAATTGCCTTATGTTGTTTAATTCCAAAAACCATACAGACACATTTTTTTCATTGGTGTAGGAGAATGTTGCCGGCTCATGAAGGAGGAAAATACAAAAACCTAAGATGCTGTTTTGCAAACATCGCTTCGCCTGAAAGGTTTCACAGCCTGGGTTTATTTATTAAGGGAAGTTCAAAACAGAAGGGGAAAACTGTGACAAAGGAATCAATGAACCTAGGGGTGAGGATTGCTTGGTTTAAGAAAATTAGGTGATACTGGCACCTTCAGAGTTATCTTCAGAGTGTTTTGCATTTACAGAAATTTGTGCTGAAATTTTCCTTGTTGATAATTAGGAGTTAACTGAAAGAATCTAATAATAGAAGATGCTTTTCATTAAATTTAGTTAGTGTATTCTACATCAGTTTAATTTAAATGCCTGACAGACTTGATGCAGTTGATAGTGACATTCATTTTTAGCTTGTGCATTCTTTCCTTTGTTGGAAATGGTGAGAAAAGTTTGTGTATTTCTAACTAAAAAGAATAATTTCTTGAAATCTTACACTGAATTTTAAGATAAACATGTGGTGGAAGCTGCCAGAAAGTTGTTCAGAGTTGCTTAGGGTTTTGTAAGTAGTACACAGATGCAAAGCCAAAAAGCAAAGTGCTAGTAAGAAAGGTTTTCCAGTAAGTTGTAGCAACGATGAGATGGTTAATTCTCTAACAAAATGAAATTATATGGCTTTAGATGCTTAAGAATGTTAACGTATTAGTGTTTAATTGTATTTCAGTAGTAGCCCACTGAATGATTTGTGTGCAAGTTTAGCTTAAATTCATCCTAATGCGTTGAGGTCGCCATTGTACTGGTTCTTCACAGGGCTGCTGGTGAACGCATTTCTGTTTAGAGGTGGATTGTTGTACTGGAACTGAACACCAGAAACACTTTAATCTGATGTGAAACATCTACATCTTGAACAAGTATCATCAAAACAGAAAAAACAAATGAGCAAAAAAGCCATTTGAGACATGGGAATCACAGTAGAGTTTGAATTACCAAACAAGTGGTAAGAATGGGCCAAATTCACAGAAATGAGCTGAAGCAAATATCTGTCATCCCAGAGAACCTGTACTCTGAGGATGAGTAGTTTGTGTTCTTGCCACTATCCCTCTGCATTTTTGAGAGATAAATTACTTTATCTTTAGATGTCAGAAGATGAATTGGTGCTGCTGTTGCCTGCATTGTCTTTTACATTTGCACTAATGGAAAGGATACTTGCCATCTCCTTTTGCACATCTGTCAGCATCTTCTCTGTAGACTTCTGCATCTGCTGACCAATGAGAGAGAGATTAGTACAGAGAAAATGTATCCTTATTTTTCCACATTTCCAAGAACCTAATATGGAATGACTATTTCTTCCTCACTATGGCAACTGTCCAAAGACTGAGACATAGATTTTCTGCAGCAGAGGAATCCATGCTAGATGTTAGTGAAACTCAGGTCAAAGCAAGAAAGGAAAAGGGTGAACTTTTCTGACTATTTGAGATGTGCTGGAAAGAAAAAGGCAATGGTTTGTAGTGTGTGATATAAATTTGATGATTAAGCTATTTCCTGGCTTCCAGTATGCAAATGGGTGAGGCACCAAGTGGCCTGCAGTGCTCAAGAGGACTAGCCAAGAGTCCCTCAGATGAACTTTGGGGTGGAATAGAAGCAAAAGCATGTTTTCAGTGTATTTCACTGGAGTGCTTATGACTGTGGATGTAAGGTGGTGTGAGAGGTCAGCATCTGGTCATTTCAGCATTCTCTGCTGCATATGTTGGGAGTGATTCTTGTTTGGATGAGGCTGTTGGCAGATGCCAGTAGATAAAAGAAAGACTTGCATTAGCTTCAAGCTCTGCTGGGAATACAGGGTCAATAATCAGTGCTTACTGAGTGGGAAAGGACAAATTTAGTAGGGAAGAGATGCTGTTTTTAAATTTCCAAAAATATGACAGCAAATCCTTAAAATCCTTGGGAATATGCCTCTAGCAAGCAAAATCTGGAGTTATCTTAGTCCTTAAATTCAACCCAGAATTAATTTTCTTTCACCCAGGCAACCTGTTCAAATAAACGTCTCCATTTTTGTTAGTAGAAATTGCTTTTAGGTTAGCTTTAAATTCCACCTTCTTTAATAAATGGGAAGAATAAAGATCCAAGTTAATTACATGATTAAACTGGGAAATTTTCCATTTTGGCAGCGTTCTGTTAAATAACACTCAGCTACAATGGTAGGCCTTAGCACATCTGGTCTGAAAAACACAGGAAGAGGAAATACATTGTTTATCAGACTAAATATAGTTGGATTGGACGCCTTCTTTCAGTAAAAGAGTCAGAGATGGTGGCTGATGTACAGTGGGACAGATTTTCGGTTGCTGTAAATACTACAGTTCTTTGTATTCCACTGGTTATAATAGTAGTTATGGCCTGTTGAGGAACATACCTCTTTGCAGAATCTAAAATTTAAATGTGCTGTGGGTCAGCAAATGAGAGACGGAGAGTGTACCTGTATTTCCTTTGGAGCAGATGCACATTGTAAGTTGTGCCAAGGATGAGAAAATTATGGGTAGGTTCAGCCTGTAGACAGCAGTTGCAGAGATCCATTATTGCTCATTAATTACTGGTTTATTTTAAGTTTAGAATATATATATGTTTGCACTGCATAATGGGAGACAGGGTGAACTCCTTAAGGAGGCCTCCTGCGTCAGGACTGTCAAGAAAAGCGTTGGAGCAAGCTGTCAGTATGCTGCCCTGTTTCATCTGTGAACTGTGATCCTGGCTGGTAGCAAGGCAAAGCTATTGGTAACAGCAGTTTATCAGCTCAGATTAATCTCAGCCATCCTGGGGCTGCTGTGCTCCTTATCTGTATGCACACTATATGGTCAGCTGAGAGAAACTCAGTTCATCTGGTGGGTAGAGAGGATATGGGATCTTCATTTTTCTCTACCTGTTTGGTATAGGAAACTTAAAAAATACAGGAAGCATATCAGAAAATACCTTGATCTGTGGTGAATCTCATCAGTAGTGCTCCTCTCATCAGCAACATAGCTCCCTCTCGTAGCTCATGCGCACCTGGAAGGTGTTTTGGATGCCACTCAGACTAATCTTCATTGACCATGGAAATTGAACGGGCAAGAAAGAATATCTGCCTTGGGGTGAGTGAGTGTCCATGTGGGGTTTGACTTCCTTACTCAGTGAAGAACTATGTATAGATGGGCCTGTGGGGTTTGTTTTTTCCACCTCTAGGCTTCAGTGACAGTGAGGAAAAGAAACTGTTTGATCCCACCTCCAGGTAGCTGGTTGGGAGCACTGTTTTAGAATTCAGCTGGGAGCACTGGTACCTTTAGAGCTAAGGTAGCTCTTTTCTCTTCATCTGCCGTTTCTGCCAGGAGTACCTGACCTGGTAATGCTAGTTATTGCTGTTCTGGAATTCAGCTAAAGAGAGAATAAAGGTCTGGTGCCAGAATGGAGAGGGAGAAGGACTAAAAGAAAGCAAGCAGTGGCACAGACAGGTGAGGCACCCAGCGTCACAGTATCATGCTTCTTCATTGCATTTTTTGCTCTTGCTTCCAAGCACAATGAAAGAGCACAGTTCCATTCTGAACAGTGCTGTCTTCATGGCATCAACCTTTAAGTGACCCCAAGGTTAGTGTTTGTTGTAAAAAGAATGTTGAACCTGTTCCTCCCCAGAGGTTTGTGAGAACTGAGAGTGTGCTGGCTTGTAAGAAGAGGAAAGAAGAGAAAATGCAGGAGCTTGAAGGCTTTTGACTTTTGCTTGTCTTGCAGTATTCAAGTACATAAAAGATGATAAGCAGAACAAGGTTTATTCTTGGTGTGATGACGGAACAAGTGAAGTATTGCAGTCACTCACTTTTAGCACATAGAAATGTCTGCTTCATTTTGAAAGCAAAGGAGAGACAAAATAGCTAGTACCTCATGATTAGAATTTAGTGGATTAACTCTAATACACTATAGTAAATGAGGCCATTTCCTTTTTTAAACTTGTCCAATACAATTTTAGAAAACATTTTTTTCCATGATGTTATATGTATTGTGGCTGTAACTTTGATTACTGTGAAGGAAAATCTTGCCATCCTTGTACATGACATGAAATAATTTTTCTAATGCATTATTTGCTGACTCTGAGCAAAAGCCTATTTTCTTCCTGCTCGCCAAGGAGTTCTTGAGGCAGGCAAATGCACTCCTTTCTCCTCCAAAGAGCAGAGAAAGCATTTCTGTAGCCAATACAATGTGATTCATGGCCTTATACAGTCCCCGTAGGCCAGAAAGCCCAAAGATGCAGACACTCTTTCTCCTCCTCTGTTTTCCTGTGAAATGAGAGCACAGCAGTAACTGACTAGTCTTTGGCTGATGACTAACCAAGCTGTAGTTTAAGATGGGGAGCATTTTCCCTTTTGCACTTAATGGAGTACTGTGTATTCAGGCTGGATATCAGTATTTGCTTCTGTCAATGTGACAGTATCAGTTTGTATCCTCCACCCGAGTCCCATATCTGTTTATATTCATATCTCCCAAGGAGAGAAGATAATCTTTAAGCTTCTGTAATATTAAATATCCCTGGCCTAACCTGAATGCATAAAAAAGTAGAGTGCAATCAAATATACCTAACTTTCTTTAATTTATTTTTTTCTTGGAAAATAATTTTGCCTACAATGTAAAGATAGTATCAATGATCAGAGAGTGGTAAAACTGTTGTGAGTTGTTCACAATGCCCAGGACAGTGGTGTAAAATTGAGATGGAAAGAGCTGGTAGAGGGCATGGTTCCCTGCACTGAGCAGTGCCAGGTTATACCTGTGTTCTTCCTAGGGCAAGTACATGTACCAAGCAGCGTGACAAAAACTTACTGGGTCAACTTGAGGTTTGGTGATGTACTGAAATTCTATAGGAAAAGAGGTTAAGAGGAAAGTTGTAACAGTAGGTGAAAAATCCCCTCAATGGCTACTTAAACACAGTCAGTAGCTCAACTTTCTGTATCCTTTCCACATTTTTAAAAATGGAAGATTTTGGTGCACAGGTGGGTTATAGACAATATTTTCAATTTTAATGGTCTGAGCTTTTGGGGTTTTTCCTCTTTCTGCATTGAAGAGCATCTCTACATTTCAGTGGATAGTTACTGCCAAAACAACTTATACAACACTGACAAATGTGGAGCGTTGACCAAGGATCCCACAGCTCTTTTCATGAATTAAGCTGAAGTTTGTCTGATGACCTGTTGATACCTGCGTTTGAGCAGGACATCATAGCTAATGAATGCAAGCCAACTTGTCTTAAATGGTTGGAACTGGTGAGACAAACTGTGCCCTAAACTCCATGGACAGTTGGATGTGGTTTGTGGGCAGACACTGGAACTATGGACATCTGAAGTTGAGTGAGATGGATCTTTGCCTAGGCATGTGCTGACTGGAATGCAGCACTTACCGTGTTGTGGTACTTACCTCCACTTTCAGCACTTGTTGGGAGGTGTGAGGCCTTTTTTGTTTGTTTGTTTGTTTTCCCTTTTTTTGTTTTATTCTAGAGCAGGCAGCACTACAGTGGTGGGTAAAACAGTTGATCCTTGGTTATAAAACTGTGGCATAAAAATGATTTGGGGTTTTTCAAGTATGTTAAAGTTACTTTGTGAACACTGGGCTGTGCATAACTTGGAATGTGTTAAGACACATAATATTTGTGTCCCGGTTGATGAAAGTATTCTCTTATGCTTGTTTAATACTAGATAGCTACCATGAAACCTAGCCTAAAGAATCTGCTAGAACAACAGAAGATTCAAATCTTTATCGGTGAAGCAAAATGATTGACCACAAGAGCTCCGTTATGATTTTGAAAGGTTCCCCTCCAGCTCCAGCTTACAGAAGCGTTTGCAGTAGTTGGCTCTTGCATGTATGCCTGCAGTCTGTACAGAAATGCACTAAAATGAGTTGCCCTACCTGGGAAGGCTTTATATTGTATAGAAAATGTGGCACTAGGTACTGCTCTTCATCTGCACAGGAGAGTTAACAGGTGTCGATCTCGTTTACAGAAATGATGGCGCTTTGCAATTTTCTATAATATATATTGCAATATATTTAAATGTCCTGTTTGAGATGTGAAATGAAATTAAGTTAATGCGTTGTTATGTATTTGAAGTATGAGGAAGATGATTCACTAACGACCAGCAAGGTTTTTAGAAGGTGTCTGGTATGTAGCTGTCTGTGTGATCTGTCTGGTGTATGTGATGTTAAAGGAAGCAACGATACCGTCGCTGTTGAGAGTGAAGAGTTCCTGTTGAATGATGCAATAGCTCACAGTGTCTTTCCTTTGTAGCTGCCCACTGTGGTGAAGGGGAAGCAATTCTTGAAAAAGTTCAGGAGAACTGGTTAACTGTGAATGGGCCTAATCTTTCGTGAAACCAAGAAAATTTTTGGACACACACACAGGACTTGAATACTCAAAAGGATTGGAACTTAGTGTTGTGCCAAAGTTAAACTACTGCAGTTGGCAGAAGTTCTGCACTGTAAATAGAAGACTGATTAAAAGACAGCTTGTAAAAAAAAAAATCAAATTTTAATACAGTACATTTTTATTATGATACACGATGGAAACATTCTGTTTTAGACCTTTTTTGAAGAGTCTTCAGTGACCACTAGATTTTTGTCCTCTTATATTTTGTTTGGCCTAATAATATTTGTTTTAGTAAGATGGGCTTTATTGCCTGTGTTCTTTGATATGTGATTAAGCTTATAGCTTTGAGTGACCAAACATTTTACAGAGTAAAAGTTCTTAGAAACAATATAACGTAACTGATATTTCTGTGTCTTATTTATCAGGCTCTGCACAAACTTGGAAAGTTGTGCTGGACTTGTACAAGTCGTATATGGGAACGCAGCATACGTCTGGATATTACAAAGCTAAGTCTTTGGGGCAGTACAGATCTTGTCTTTGGATTTATTTTTGTTATTTTTTTGAGGCAAAGAGACAAATGGATGCTGCTGTAAAATATCTGTAATATTGCCATTATTGCTTTCTGTAGCAATTACTGCTTTTGCTTCAACAGATAAAGAAAATAAATCAGAGATAGAAAAATCCCAAAAGATGCTGGTAGAAGAAAGGATCATGTGAGAACTTATGAAAATAAACTTTGTACCAAAAATTTGAAAACAGAAATGATGGAATAAAAGTCTCATTACTGAGTGTGTGTGGTCTTAAAAGGCGGTGTAGAAACCATGTCTCTATGAAAATGTCACAAAACAGGTCTTATTAAAGGTCTCTTTTTTTCCTGACACAAAATGCATTTCCCCAGTTACTCAGACACGTTGAATTTGGAGAACTGGCTTGGCTGAACAGCCAGCGTGAGGTCAGCTTCACACACGACTCAGTGCAGCCACGTGTTCTACTGTGTCAGCAGAACGGGGACGTTCACCTGATTTCTCTCATTAAGGCTTTTTATGATCATTTTTTAAATTACTGAGGGGGGAGTAGGAACCACCTCCTCTCTGAGGTCCCTCCTTGCTAGTTGGACCCTCTTACTTTGTGGCTGTTCTCAAACATGTACCTTTTCCTCAGAGAAGAAGGGTCCAAGCTGCATCACTCTGGTAAGCCCAACTTGCTGTCAGTTTCAGAAGTTGTGTCCAACTCCTGCGTCAGCAGGACTCATATCACCCAACCACTTCAATTGTTCCATGGCAACCAGAGGGACTGGAGACCCTTTGTTCCTGTAGAACCTTGCATGGTGCCTGCAGACCTGTCCCCACCTGAGAAAAAGTTGTCTAACGTGTTAGAATCGTTCCTGAGCTGTCGCTTATGTGGGTCCTGAGGAAGTACAGCCCTGGCTGAAGTAGTGACCTGTGCACAGGCCTGGAGACGAGCGCTGGAGTCAGCACAGCTTGGTGTTCTGCCAAGTAGTTATACTCGGTTCGATGAGAAAAATAGGGAGGGGATAGAAAAAAGAATGCTTATTCAAGAATCTGTCAGCTAATGAGGGACTTATGAAAAGCTCTGGATTATGAATGTGGTCACCTTTTTTTTTTTAAACAGTTACCTTTTTTGTTGACGGTGTTACCAGCAATTCCAAAATGCTGCAGTTCAGTCTGGATTTTCACAAGGAACCAGCTGGCCCTGTGGGTTGTTTTCCCTCTCCCAGCCTCCTCTTCCCAGCCCCTTCCATCTCCCATTTGTTTTCATAACAATACCGTCAATTGCTATTTTTAAGAATTTAAAATGCCAGTACCAAGACACTTGGTGCAATGCCTCGTTTTATTTTTTTTACACCAAAAATTCTCCTCTAGAACAATGCTCCCTGAGGGTTCAGCATTGCTTTGCAACACTGCTGGTGGTGGGCTTTAGTCAATTGGAGGATCTCTTAACATTTTTGGTTGTTAAATAACTCGTTGCACTTCAAATACTGTAAAATGAAACCTTTGGGTATATTTATATGTTTCTACAGCAATAATGTTGAACTGTTACCATTGTGACTAATTCCTCTCCCATGTGTGTTTCTTTACAGGCTTGGAGCTGAGCTGATGTTCATTACCTTAAAATATTTATTTGGTAGAAGACCAGAGAGACGGAAAAAGAGAATGAAATTTTGTGTGACACCTAGGTGATTTGTGTCTTTGAGTGAAAATAAAGGTCAGTGCCGGCAGTAATTCTCCTCTTAGTGATTTTGAGTTTTCCTAAATGAAAGCCAAATAGGAAAAAAACATACTCGCAGTGATGCTTGTTTTAAGGGACTGACATGGAAGGGAGCCCACAGAACAGCTTCTAATAATGACGTGCTTTGAAACGAAGGAAATGGTAAAAGAACACTGCAATTGTAACTGCTCTCAGTCCTGCAGTTTCATTCCAGAAGCTGCCCAGAGCCTCCAAGTGAAGCCCAGTTGCAGGGATCTCTGCAGGTATCACACCCAGCACCCACTAAGTGCAGGAATGGAGGCACTTCTCTGTGAGGCAAGTGGTTTCTCATTTTTCTTAGCAACACCACCAAGTTAAAAACTGCATCACTAACATATGTTTCATGGTGTTCTTTGCTCTGAATTCATTTCACTTGCAATGATTTGGGGAAGGGAATTATTGCAGGCAAAGTCCATTCCTGATTTCTGCATTTTGTTTGGGTTTGTTCCCTGAGCAGTGCTTTCCCTCTGCCTTGTCCCACACTTTCTGTGTGCACTGATACTTGCACAAAGCAAATAAGAAGCCACAGAAGCTAAATTTAATAGCAGTTTCCAGTGGCCTTTTCCAGCAGTGCAAAAGCTGCACAGGAAGCAAGGCACTGGACAACCCATGGCCAGTTTGGTTGTTTCCCTTGTGGAGGCAGCCTCTCCTGCCAGCCTCCAGGGGGAACAGGAGCAGGACTGCTCCTGTCGTGTTGCGAGGGTTACTCAAGGACAGTCCTGAAGCCCTGGGTATGTTTCTTTAATGTAGTGGTTTGGGTTTTTTTTAACTAATTCTTTAGACTTGTTTCTCTTTGTTTCTGCAAGACAGCAATACAGTAGGAAGTCAGCTCAGCTTAATGGATGTTATTACAATAGATGTGGCTCAGTTCTGCCCAGCCCTGAAAACCACAGGAGTGAAGTTCAAATCCAGAGAGGTAACGAATCCACTGTGGTCTCCACAGCCTGGTTTCATCATGAGGAGCAATTAAGCAACAAGCCTAACTGTGGCCAGAGGAAGTTAATGAGTTTTCAGGCAAACTGATAAAACCAAAAAAAAAAAAGGGCTTAGAAGGAGGAATACAAACTTCACTGTGCCTAAGAGTTTTTTACAGTATTGGAATGTGCAGCCTTGCATGGAAGATCATGACTTTAGGAATCCCCCCAGCACCTGATCACCACCTTTCTTTCTAGAAAGCCTTTTTCCTCTTCTCAACAGCAAACTCAAGGGCATGCTCATTCTGTTCATCGTTTGTCTTACTAGACAGAAAATAGTTGCAAACCCTGTTAATGGCAGAACACATCTGCGTGGAGTGCACCCTTTCAGCAGTAATAACTTTATTAAGTTTTGTGAGGCCTGAGGGGGAAGGATTATGGCCTAGTTAATATGGCCTGCCAGGGGTTTGAAAGGTTGCACCATCTTCAGTGAGAGCAGGCAAATGAACTATCTTTCAGGGGATATCTCCTCTCCTGTCTGAACTAAGGACTCCTAAAAAACTTTTGGCTTCTGTTAATAACAATTCTTTCTGTGATGCAGGACTCCTCAACTCCCTACTCTTAGTTTTTATTGGCCCTTACTAGAACTGTAGGGTAGCTAAATAATTTACAAAGAAACCATATTCCATAGTTTTGCTCTTCTGGAGAGGTGGGAAAGCAAAAGGAGACTCCCTGCCAGCTGGATTCACAGAATCATAAAGTTGGAAGGGACCTTCAAAAAGCTATCTAGTCCAACTCCCCTGCAGTGAGCAGGGATGTCCTGAGCAGGGATCAGGTTGCTCAGAGCCTGATCAAGCCTGGCCTTGAATGTGTCCAGGGATGGGGCCTCCACAACTTTTCTGGGCAACCTGTTCCAGTGCCTCACTTCTAACTTCTTTCTAACATCTGATCTAAACCTGCCCTTGTCCTATTGCTGCATTGCTACATGCTCTGACAAACAGTTCCTCCCCAGCTCTCCTGCTGGCCCCTTCAGGTACTGGTAGGCTGTGGTCTCTCTGGTGCCTTTTCTTTTCTGGGCAGAACAGCCCCAACTCTCTCAGCCTGTCCTCACAGGAGAGCTGCTACAGCCCCATGGTAATCTTGATGGTTGCAGCAGCACTCTTGCTGGGGCTATCTCCACCTCCCTATTCACCTCTGTCCACCTGGTTTCTTGCAGGATGCCCTTAATCTGCTCAGCTGCTGGCCTCTCTCTGTGCTCTCTTGTCTGTACTGCCCTGGTTTCAATGCACCCTCCTCTTTCCATAGTGCCAGAGCACTCTTATCTGTAGGACTGAGGAGCTCTTTTACTTCCTTTGCTTGCCTTTGTTAAGTCCTGGTTGTACCTTCTTCAAGGACAGAGGTGGATTTAGCAAATTTAGCTTCCTCTTGTTCATGTTTGCCTGAAGTGGTTTCTCAGCTGGTTTGAGGTGGATGAGGTTCATCTTGATTCAGTCAGCACTTCTTTAAGGACTTGTTGAGTCTGAGATAAGTGTCCTTTTCTCAAAATTTGCATCAGTGGTTTCTGGGAGCTTTGGCTTGAGGGATATCAGACTTTTGCTGCCCTCACTGTGATCTCTTACTATTCAAGGAGAACTGCTCTTGCGCTCTGCATTTGCATCTCAGGCCATCATAGAAAGATTCGTTAGAGTTGATCTGAACTCATCAGAGTTTTCACTGCAGTGTTGTTTGCAGTTCCCAGCATTGATAACCTCTGTATGGCCCCAGACATGAAATGTTGCTGTCTGTATTACCCTCCCACATTAGTCTGCTCTAAAAAACTCTAAATGAAAAGCAAGAGACAAAGACACAGCAAGACAATGCCAGCAAATAAAGATCTGCTCTTCTCTTTCCATTAACATGTTTAGCAAAGAGCCTATGTTATAAAAAATAAGAAAATAATCTTCCCTCAAGATATGAGTGTTTCACAGTGTCTGTAAGAATACACTTAATGGTTCAGGAGCCACCCATCCTTTGAGGAATACTGCTCATGGGCCTTAGTGCCCTCTTCACTGCAGGCAGCTTTCTTGCTTTGAGGAGGGAACCATTCTCTCTTTTGCTTAAGAAAGTAGCTCCTTTCCAGCATGTTTTAATAAAGCTGTGAAGCATGGGAGAGCTGTGTTATTCCTTAGCCAACGTGTATGGGTAGTGCCAACCAAGACAGAGCTCTATTTGCTGAATGAGATTTCTTGTTTCTGCTCTATGTGCTTGATGGTCTCTGCAACCTTTGTGGTGTGCATTTTGCTGGCACAAAAGTGGCCAGGCTGTAGTCAGGACCCATGGCAGCTATCACAATACAAATAATAACTTCACTAATTAAAGAAACCCAGAGGGAGAATTCTTCTGGATTATTTTTGCCTCAGAGTAGACTGGGAAGCAGGGAGAAGAAGGGCTGTCTGGATCTGTTGTGTTTTCTTTTCCCATTCAAAAGGCAAAAGGGCAGCAGGACAAATTCCTGCCCATCACTGAGCTGTCTTCACTGCCTGGGCTCTCCCTTGGCTCACCCTGACTGCAAGATGAAGCAGGCTGGGCTACCCAGTTTTGCTGAGGTTGAAGCTGGGTCACAGCACCTCAGTGGCAGCACAACAAGGCAGTGACAATGGCTTTGCTGAAGCACAGGAACTTGCTGGGTGACCACAACTTACCCATTTGTTTCTTTGGTCTCGTATTCATGTGCCAAGACGGTGGTTTGGGCTGGAGGTGGAATAAACCCTTGGCTGCTTTTAGGTAGACATTCTTATGTGGCTTCTTTTTACCTCTGAAGCTGCCTACACAGAGCAGCTGCAGCAGCTCAGGATCTCACAGAGTTCTTAGAATCATAGAATCATAGAATCATAGAATAGTTAGGGTTGGAAGGGACCTTAAAGATCATCGAGTTCCAACCCCCCTGCCATAGGCAGGGACACCTCCCACTAGACCAGGCTGCCCAGTGCNGTGCCTCTTCTAGAGACAATGTTACCTCCTGCAAGAAGCCAAGGTTGACACACTATCCAGCAGAGAATCACACCATCCAAACTTAGGCAAATGGCCTTTCTTAAATACAGTGGGAATTCATAGTCTGGCAGCTACACTGATGACTTGGGGCTTAGGGAAGAAACTTTGCAAATCTTCAGTGCTGACAAGTTACAGGAATTTCCTAAAGTTTGCATTTTTTAATTTCTGTAACTAATACACGAGGAAACTTTTAAATGAGAGGAGGCAGGGGAAGGGAAGAGGAAAAACTGCAGTGGTATTTTGCCCATGACTTGTGACTCAAACCACACAGCCAGCTGCCAGGTCCCCCGTGTGGTGCTCAGGAATCTCTGCTCTCCTGTCATCCATTCACCAGACAAAGGCATTCTCTGCATTGCAACACAGAGCCTTTGCAGGCCACGTTGGTCTCCTCAGAGGCGATGGCTGAAACCCCCAGCCCGGGAGGACTCTGAAATCCAAACTGGCAGCCAAGTGGCTGCTCTGGGATTTGCCCCTGGGAGTGTCTTGCTCTTTGTGTGTTTTACTTTGAGCTGGGGCCGCATTTCTCTTTGATTACTCATGTTTCTCTTTTGGTTTGGCTTTTTTTTTATTATTATTCCTTTTTGCTTTGTTCTGGATCATCTTGATGGATTTTTGTGTTTTGCTCATTATATCGGTGTGTGGATGTCCTGGAGGGGTGGGAAAGGAACACACGTGTTCAGTGCATGGGAGGAGCAGTGCAGATCCTTGTAGCTGTTTGGCCTCTAACGCTGACCTGTGTGGGCTGACTCCTGCTTGTTCTGCCTCTGACCTGCCAGAGCAGGTCACACCAGCACAGAGGTTTGACTGTGCACACACAGCTCTGACTGTGCTCACCTACCTTGGTACAAAAAGATTGCTTCATGTCAAGCAAATTCCTGCTTCTCTCTGGACATAGTTGCTAAGTGGTTTCCTGAGTACAGCAGGGCTTGTTTGCCAAACAGCAAGTTTAAAAGCAAAATAAAGCTCAATCCCTTCTTATTTCCTGGTCAAATCTACCTGCCAAAGTTGAATTTTGATACAGGGATTTACTCCAGCTGGCGCTACATCCAGTAACAGCTATGCTGGTAGGGAAAGATAATTTGAGCATCTATCCAGTTGAAAAGAACAAAAAAAACCCCTAACCCAGATCCCGTATTTTACATGCCTGCTAGAAGAAAATTTTTATACTTATCCATACAAATGGTGTTTTGGCCTCAAGAGCATAACTTTTCAGCTCACTTTCTCCAGGCTTACATTAATTAGATTGGAAAAAACAGACTTTCCTGAGTGGACAGGCTGGGATGGTGGAAACAGCACTGCAGTATATAGTTTTAACACTTCCCTCTGCACATTAGTATCCTGGGGCACAGCTGAGGCACACTTCCAACTTTACCCAGGTGCTGTTAGTAGGCAACAGTGTGTCTGAGAACAAATCTGTCTTGAAGAAGCTCCAGCATCGAGCTTCATTTTGTCACATCTCCATTTCTCTTAGCACAGTGCAGGGGACTTTGGGAATCCTGTGTCGGGATTTCACAAGTTTCCCCTTCTGCCTTGGGGCAGAACTTAAATGGAAGAGTTACCGAAATACACTCCCACCCACCCCTGCACAGGCACCAGGCCAAAATACTAACAGAACAACGCTACAGTTATGCAATTAATTCATCAGACCACAGGACAATTCGGCTTAACTATTTATTAGAAGATCTTACAACACTGCCATTACAATGACTTGTGACTCCTCGCCAAAGCCGGGGGTCCGCTAGCCCCGCTGCCCCCTCGGGAGCACAGGCAGCCCGAGTTTAACACCCACTTCTTAAAACAAATGAGCAAATGCCACAAACAGAAGCAACGGTGCATTCCTTTCTTCCTGCTCTGCTCGGCGGACTCGTCCCAGGCAAGGTCGGTAGCGCCCTGGCTGCCACCGCCACCGTTTCCAGCCTATCTAGTAGAAAGCCTGCCCTCACACAGCTCCCGACCCGCAGCCCGAATTGCGGGAGAAGACGCCCAGCCGTCAATGAGGTGCTTGCGACAAAATGTTGTGCCCAGGACACAACGACCAAACCTACAACTCCTGCCAGGCCGCATCCCCTCGCACCGCCCCGACCTAACATGGCCCCTCTGTCCCACGCCACCTCAACTCGGTGCCCCCCGGCGGCTCTCCGCCGCCTCGCCGCCCGGCTGGCTGGGCCTCCCGTAGCGGCCGCCCGGTAGAGGGCGCGCTTGCCGGTGGCTGGCGGCGGGAGACGCTCTGGGCGACACGGCGGGATGGAGCCGCTGGTGGGATGGCAGTTCGAGGATTCTCTCTTCTCCCCCAGCCGGGAGCGAGGCCCGGCCGGCGGGGCCGGGGCGACTGGCGGAGCCAAGCACTGCGAGCCAGGGGTGAGGGGACGGAAGGGGAGCAAGCGAGAGCGCCCTCGAGGGACGGGCTGAGTGGGGCGGTGGCGGCCCCGGTCTCGGCCCTGACGGGTTTGTGCTGTGCCCACAGTGGTTCCGCAGCGAGGCTGACGCAGGGGACGGCGACGATGGGATAACGGCCAGCAAGTTCCGGGCGGACTGGGCCTACCGGCAGCGGGACTTCAAGGTATTTCTCGGGCCTTGGAGCGCGGTGGGTGGAAGCTGTGGGGGTTTAAATCAGGGTTATCCCATAGTTCCCGGTGCGCTGTATTGCGTCCGGCTCGGGAGCCTTCAGCACCAGAAGGACACGGACCTGTTGGATAAGGTCCAGAGGAGGACGAGGGTGGTGATCAGGGGCTGGAGCACCTCTGCTTCAAGGGCAGGTTGAGAGAGTTGGGACTGTTCGGCCCGGAGAAGTCTCTGGGGAAACCTCATATCAGGTTACCAGTACCTGAAGGAGACCTACCAGAAAGCTGGGGAGGCTTGTAGTGATAGTAAGAAGGATAATGGTTTCAGACTGGAAGAGGGTGGATTTAGATTTGGTATCAGGAGGAAATGTTGCACTTTGAGGGTCATGAGACACTGTTACAGGCTGCCCAGAGAAGCTGTAGATGCCGCATCCCTGAAGATGTTCAAGGCCAGGCTGGACGGGGCTTTGAGCAACCTGGTCTAGTGGGAGGTGTCCCTGCACATGGCAGGGGGTTAGAACTAGATGACCCATAAGGTCCCTTCCAATCTAAAGCTTTCTGTGATTTATATAAAAGTCTTCTGTCTGAGCCATGGCTGTGGTGTGTTAACATCCAGCTCGATGGCTCCTTGTTTCTGTTGAAAGCACAGCAGCCATATGGATAGTCACCTGGTGAAGAGCTGTCTTGCTGGCTGTGCTGCCATCAGGCTGAAAGTGATACCTACGTTCTGACAAGCTCCCCAGACAGATGTTATGTGTTTGGGAGTCCGTGTGAAGCCAGTGTGAACTGGCCAAAAATTCCACTCTGTGCCCAGAGCTGGTGTAGGTCAGACTTGTGCATGGAATCATCTTGTTTGGGCCTTTAAGATCAATCGTTAAATCCAGACATCAACCTCACACTGATAAAACCACTACTAAACCATGTCCCTCAGCTCCACATCACCTGTCTTTTAAACACTTTCAGGCTGGTAATTCTACCACTTCCCTGGCCAGCCTGTTCTAATGTTTGATAACCATTTCAGTGAAGACATTTTTCTTAGTATTCAACCTGAACCCCCCTGGTGCAACTTGAGACCATTTCCTCTTGTCCTGTATGAATGGTTCAGTGATGAGCAGAGCTCATGTTTGTAGTCATGATGGCCATGGTCGGACTGAGTTTAAGGGTCTGTATTTCTCTTTTTCGGAGGGTAACACCATGTCCCACAAAAGGCTAAGACCTGGCTGCCGCTCACCTTTCTCAGAGCTCCCCCTGCTGTCAGACGAAGGCTGGCTGTAGTTGTCAGGCTCCTGGCAGTTGGCTTATGAGCCTCATGGTTCATTATCACACTTCTCTGCTGCCTCCCCTCGCTCTGGATGGCTGGTTGTGCCTCAGAGGTGCATTTATGTTTCTTATTTATTGTCGTGTCTGCTGTACTCTAGATCCTGTCCTCATTACCTACTTCCTGATCCACATTCCTGGCTGTGGGTGCTCTCCTGCCTCTGGAGTCCTAGTTGCAGGATCCAGTCTTTTGTAAAATTCTTTCCTGGTTGAAATCAGCCACTTCTGTCCTTATTTAAACTGTATTAGCCTCTTTCTTGTTCCAGACTATGGTTTGCATTACAGGCTCCTCGATTTCCAGGCCCTCAAGCTGACTTCAGATTTCACTTCTTTCACCTTGCCCATTGGATTCTTTTTGTGCCTCAGTTGGCACAGACTTCTGCTTTTTAATGTTATTCCAGCACTGCTGTTGCCTTGTCTATATCTGACAGATGCTTTCCAGTCTCTACTGAGACACCCTGAAGGGATTAATAAGAGTATGCTGAGAGGAAAGATGCCTCAGGCTGCAGTCAGACATGGCTGCTGACCCTCAGGAAGAGCAGATTGTGCCTTGCTGTGAGCTGTAGTGCATTCTGGGGCGAGAATGACACCCCTTCAGATCTGCTAGTGGAACAGGCCATTGCTTTTTCTGTCATAGTCGTCCCTGTTAAAAATATCTAGTCTTCAGTCTTGCTGGTAACCTGGGTTGCTATGACAGAATCAGAACTAGACTGCACATAAAATCA
>VZTY01032571.1:120007-221771 GCA_013400935.1 Turnix velox
GTCAGACTTGTGCATGGAATCATCTTGTTTGGGCCTTTAAGATCAATCGTTAAATCCAGACATCAACCTCACACTGATAAAACCACTACTAAACCATGTCCCTCAGCTCCACATCACCTGTCTTTTAAACACTTTCAGGCTGGTAATTCTACCACTTCCCTGGCCAGCCTGTTCTAATGTTTGATAACCATTTCAGTGAAGACATTTTTCTTAGTATTCAACCTGAACCCCCCTGGTGCAACTTGAGACCATTTCCTCTTGTCCTGTATGAATGGTTCAGTGATGAGCAGAGCTCATGTTTGTAGTCATGATGGCCATGGTCGGACTGAGTTTAAGGGTCTGTATTTCTCTTTTTCGGAGGGTAGCACCGTGTCCCACAAAAGGCTGAGACCTGGCTGCCGCTCACCTTTCTCAGAGCTCCCCCTGCTGTCAGACGAAGGCTGGCTGTAGTTGTCAGGCTCCTGGCAGTTGGCTTATGAGCCTCATGGTTCATTATCACACTTCTCTGCTGCCTCCCCTCGCTCTGGATGGCTGGTTGTGCCTCAGAGGTGCATTTATGTTTCTTATTTATTGTCGTGTCTGCTGTACTCTAGATCCTGTCCTCATTACCTACTTCCTGATCCACATTCCTGGCTGTGGGTGCTCTCCTGCCTCTGGAGTCCTAGTTGCAGGATCCAGTCTTTTGTAAAATTCTTTCCTGGTTGAAATCAGCCACTTCTGTCCTTATTTAAACTGTATTAGCCTCTTTCTTGTTCCAGACTATGGTTTGCATTACAGGCTCCTCGATTTCCAGGCCCTCAAGCTGACTTCAGATTTCACTTCTTTCACCTTGCCCATTGGATTCTTTTTGTGCCTCAGTTGGCACAGACTTCTGCTTTTTAATGTTATTCCAGCACTGCTGTTGCCTTGTCTATATCTGACAGATGCTTTCCAGTCTCTACTGAGACACCCTGAAGGGATTAATAAGAGTATGCTGAGAGGAAAGATGCCTCAGGCTGCAGTCAGACATGGCTGCTGACCCTCAGGAAGAGCAGATTGTGCCTTGCTGTGAGCTGTAGTGCATTCTGGGGCGAGAATGACACCCCTTCAGATCTGCTAGTGGAACAGGCCATTGCTTTTTCTGTCATAGTCGTCCCTGTTAAAAATATCTAGTCTTCAGTCTTGCTGGTAACCTGGGTTGCTATGACAGAATCAGAACTAGACTGCACATAAAATCACACATTTGACAGCATTTGCCTTAGAAAGGGGGATGGAAATAAGTAAATGGGGGTAGTAACCTCTTCACTCATTGTGAATACTTGTTTACATCAGCCTAGGTCACTTGATAAGAGCTGCCCATGTCTGCAGTGGTCTCAGCTGTGTCCACTTTGAGGATATAAATGACTACAGAGTCTGCTTGAGATTCTTAGTGCTTGATCTAGTCAGTTATAACCCTTTGTCACATAACAAGGGGAATAGGGTTGTCCTGGAGCCATCCCCATTCATTTTCACCAGTGGCTGCTTTGGGGCTCCCTCTTTTTCTTGAGAAGAATGTAAGCTTAGCAAGAAAGAAAAATATTTCAGCCATTTTGCTAATAAGTATTTAGGGGTTTTTGCCTGGAAGATGTTTTTGTTAGAACCATTGAAGTTTGCAAGGAATAATTAAATATTCATTTTGAGAGATCGGAGAATGGGCACTGCTCCTTAATCTTCTGGTCTGAGCACTTACAGAAAGGGGAAGGAACCAAGATTCCAGTCTTAATTTAATGTATTTAAATGTTAATTGGAGTCTTGGTGAGTGCCCTGAGCATTAAGCTACAAGAGCATTGCACATTCTTGTCTTTTTCCTTCACCCAATTAATACTTAATTATTTCATGCAAATTAGAACCATCCAGCAGGAACGATGGAGATTCATTCACCTTCCTTGTTATATTCCCCGATTTGCTGATTATTCATGTGAGGTGAGGTACTTGCAGGTTCAGACCTTCCCTTGGAGAATGTCATGGATTTGAAACTAGTCCCCAGACCTGGGCTGAGCACTGTGATCATTGCATTGGTAGCTAGGGAAAGGATGTCTTGTGTCATATGTTGTCCAGGTCTGTAGGTGATCCCTGCTGGATCAGGACTGATGGGGGAGAGGAAAAGAGGGATGTGTGATGAATCCTGCCAGGACTGAAACATAGGTTAGGATTGAGGCTGCTCATCACTGTAGAGACTTGATGGCCCTCCTCTATTGCTGGCATTAAGGGGTAGATTAATGCAGAGGAGGGCAAATGTGAACTTAATTCCTGACCTCCCTTTGTGACTGCAATTGTAAACAAAACCTACTGTCAGGCTTGCTTTTAAATGAAGACCTCTCACTGTTTTGCTTGGATTTTCTTTTTGTTACCACTCTAGAAAGCCCTGAGTGAATACTCAAACTGCTCACTGCTCTTACCTCCCAGCAACATCGCAATGAGACGGGATGTCCAGGAGGGCCAGGCTCGGTGTTTATCTCATCTAGGAAGGCATCAGGAAGCTCTTGATATTGCAGAAAAAATGGTAAAGAATGCAATCTTTCTTTTAGGCTTTGAACATTAAAATGGTGCTGTTAATTCTTTTACATGGACCATTTGGAAAAATTATATGTATAATCCTTCCGGATGTTCAGTGTTCAGAGTATTTGGTTAACAGAGGGTAACTGTCACCACAGATATAATCACTCTTTAGAAATCAGAACATCCTGTACCACAATGAGCTCCCTGTGCAGGAGGCTGGTAGTCCTGGAAGGGACTAAATATCATGCCCTGCCAGGCAGAATTAACATAATGTAATAGGAATTATAAGAAAGGGGATAGATGAATGCTTAAATCTTTCCACTATAGAAGTGTTTGCTCAAAACTGCCTTTATTTCTGTATACTTGTTGCCAAACTGCCACCACGAAGTGTCTAAGTACAAATAGAGTATTTTCCATAAAGGAAAAGGTCCAGAGGCTCTCAAGTCTGCTAGAATTTTACTGATCCTGCTTATTTTATATAAAAGATGTTTATACTACAAGAAAGGACAGCTGTATAAAACTGTGAGGCCAAGTAAACAAATGACAGTATTCAGGGCCTTCTTACTTTTCATTCTGTGACAAGACTGTGCAAGGGAATGCTGTCAGCTTGATCCTGCCTGATCTGTGTCATGTCATCATCTCATTTAATATTTAAGAACACAGTTTTGTACAATTTAAAAATCACCTTTACTGATATGTATGTGTCATTATTCAGGAAGTCAATTTCTTTAGGCTCTTGAGGATGATTCTGTTGTTCTGCTGCTTTTTGTTCCTAGAGAAATGGCGCCACTAACACAGATCACTTAACCACGGTTCTCAACCTGCAGTTTGCCATTTACCAGGATCTGGAAGATGTGGAGAAAAAGATCACGTGTCTGCAGCAGCTGATCTGCTTACATCCTTTCCACCCCTGGTACTGGAAGTTACTTGCTGAAGCTTACATGAGCCTTTTACAGAATTTGTCTCCAGTAGTCACTCCAGAAACAAATCTAAATCAGTCTGAAGAGGTTACTGTAAATGACAATGGTTTCAGAACATCAGCTGGAGGAGAGATTAATTTGCAACCTCAATGGTCAGATGACCTGAAAGAAGGCTCTTGGTCAGAAGTTGCTACAGACACAAAGAGGGAGAATGCTATGACTTGTAGCCACAGCCAAGCTGCAACAGAATTCCTCTGCATTTTGGAAGAATTAGAAAGGACAAATGAAGGGAAATGCTCAGCCTCTGAGTTCTGGGAGCAGAACACATCAAAAAAAGTTTTAATAAAGGCATGTGCCTCATTTATAAGAGCCAGGTAACAAAACCTTTCTTAGAATAAGGTTAACTTCTCCCAGTAGATAATAGTTTAAAGTGTGTTTTTGCCAGCCTTAATATTTTCAATTTACATTTTCAATTTCGGTGTTTGTTTCAGTGTTGTCTGTGCTGACTTAGATGCACCCTGGTATTGTGTCATATTTAAAAGCAAAGTGCTCTTGCATTGTTTCCTGTGGACATTCTAAATCTGAGGGAAAAGAGTAAACTTGTGTCATTCCCTGTTGAGAAGTAAAGTGTTTTTTAATGACCTTGTTACATGAACCTCTTCAAGTAATTATATACAAAAGGGCTTGTTCTTCAACAAATGCTCCTGTTAGAGCATGGCAGTTTCCTGGTTTGCTATTAAAGATGCAGCAGAAGTGCCCCAGAGGGAAGGCTCACCAGTCCTCCTTCTGTGTGTGCCACCTGTCTTGTTTGCTTGAAGCCTCATGCTTGAGCAAAAATGTATTTTATAATATTACCCCTCCTGCATAATGGATGAGATTGGAAAATGAACCCTGTGACAGCCTTAAAATGCTTTTTTCCTTTTCTTCCCTCTCTTCCTAAAACTCTTGCACACAACAAAAATTCCCAAAACACAATCTTTCAAAGAGATAATTATGAACTGGTTTTGTTGAAATAGTCTTGGATTTTTTTCTCCACCTCTTGCCTCCCATTGATGTCACCAAATCTATTTGAAACTATTTTATCAACTCCCACAAATGTTTACAGAGGACACTTTGTAAGTGCCCTGTTAAGATTCAAGAAATGTAAGAAAAAAGATGTAGCTTTAACTGTACTCAGACTAAGAGATAATTACTTTAATTGGGAGAAGTTAGTAGGTGTAGTACTGATACTGAGTATTAAGGCTACATTCATATTAGAATAATCACTGTTCCTTGCTTTGCTGTGCGTGGTTCAGCTTTGAGACTCTTAAAAAAATGTGGGATTTCCTTGCTGGGCTGCAGAGTTTCACAGTGTGATTGTGGTTTGTATTTGCAGATAGACTCATAAAGGGCAACCTTCTCCCTGTCCATGGCTTACCCATGAAATAGGGTGTCTCATATATTCCTGTCTGTTGGATTTTTATTGGGATACAGATCTTGCATAATCTTATGTGTAGGGTAAAGGGCACACCTGAAAGAGGGGTTTCAGTATTGCTATTTTGTGTTAGAGCATGATTAATACCTAACTCTGGTTCTTTTGCTAACAAAAAAGTAACCGGGGAAATGCTTTTGTTTGATTTTCATTGAGATTTCACTCTTTCTTATATTACTTTGATGCAAATTTCAAAACAAAAATGTCTTACTAATTAAAAATACTTTCCATTTTACTTTGAATTTCCCTATCAAAACTTCACTGAATTTACAAAGAAGGTTCAGTTGGCTCAGACCTGTAAACTTCTATGCTTACAATGTGAAAGTAAAAATTTTCATCTAAGATCTTAAGTCTTCTCTTCATAAAAATACACACCACTGCTACAACACCTACTTCAATTAACTTTGGTAAATATCATTTAAAAAATTAATCTTGTTCATTATGCACAAAGCTTGAATTAAACAGAGTTTTGGTAGTGATACTGCTAAGTCCCAGTGGTCCTTTGACTGAATATACTTTCCTCTGCTGACATGGTTTACAGTCCTCACATAAGGAGAATGTTGGAAACTGCTTTCTCTGTCAATGGGGGCCCCTTTGTGACACACAGCCACTATGTGAGCACAACTTCTAACCATTGTGTCACAGTGGTGCCTTGAATGTAAAACTGTGGTGAAAGATTTTAGAAAATACTCCAGGGTTGACCTATGTGGGGAAGATGTTTTTGATATTTGTCTAAAACCCTCAATTTTCTAGCTTTTCAGGTCGTAATCACCACTACAGACAAAACTGCACTGATGTCTTGTTAGGCCTTCCTAAGGCTGTGGGGCACCTGAGGTACTGCAGTTAGTGCCAGCAGATCACAGCTTGGCTTTTGAATTAGGTGGCAAATACACAGGGAGAAAAATGTTTTCACAGAACCCCTAGGGGTACCTGGCACAGTGTTTAATTCTCAGAACTCTGTCATAGCAGGATATCCCTTACCTGTAGTAGATTGATAAGGTTGTATTAATTTCTGTACAATTTTTGCAGCTGGCAAGTAAGGAAGAATAGCTGTTTTGAAGTATGATATTTTGGTTTGATTCAGGTGTACTGATTAACTCTTTTGCCAACTGTGCTATTTTTTAACTGCCTTTTTCATTTCAGGCTTTTACTTCAGCTCACCCAGCTGCAACAGTCATCCTTTGTGCTGGAGAGTAACAAAAAAGGTCAGAAAGAAATCGATGACAAAGTGGCAACACTTGGTTTCAATGAAAACTCCTTGCTGTTGATGACCAAGGTAAGGGGATGTTCCACTTTGTCTGGGTTCTCAGTTTGTTGGAGGCTGGTTGAGGCGCCTGAGCCAGTTCAGACACAAAGTGCTCTAAGTGTGATGCTTCTCTCAGCTAATTAACTGTGCCAGGAAGTAAGGTAAATTAGCTGGGGTGGGTTGCCCTGGTGGTGCATTAGCCAGAACTGACAGTGATGTCTGCACAGCACTGGCTTGTGTCATGCAGGTGTATCTCTGCTCTGCTGAGATTCTCCTCCCAGGAGTGTTCAGGCTTGGTGAGTTTCTCATAGATCTTGTATTCACAGATGCATCATTGCTTGGCACTTCCTGGGATGCAGATTTTATCTCCGGAATTTTAGATGCTACTTGGTGAATCACAAGGATGAAACAGAATTGCAGATTGCTTTGGTGGGCACAGCCCTTTTGGACACATTCCAGAAGAAGTATTAAGCACTTTCAGAAAAAGCCAGACACATCCTTTTGTATGTTTTCTTGTTTCAATGTACTTTTAGTTTAGTTCAAAGAAAGGCAAAGGAGGAGAGAACATTGCATGAATTTATTCATAGAGATTAAAAAATTTTAGTGCTATTTATTGAATTCTTAAGGAACAAAAAGGAAGCCAGCTTGATTCTGATTTTGTTGTCAGTATTGCAGCTTTAAGCTAGAGAAAGTCAAGCCGTTGGCAGGCAGTCTAGTGGGATTTCATCCAGAGGAGGGCAGTAGCAGACAGATTATCTCAGGTTTTGAAAAGATTAGGCAAAAAAAAACTTCTCTCCTTGCTTCCTTTGGTCATACATCCCCCAGGAGGAGATCAGGGTGTTGGTGCTGTTTCAAGGTGAGTACTGAATGCAGAGTTAGCGCTGAGATTTCTCCTGCTACTCAGAGAGTGGAAATCCCCCCTGTACTCTGAGAGTAAAAATCCCTCCACCAGCATAGCCCAAAGCTGGGTGGGGAGTGCTGTGAAGCTCAGGCTCTCTCACTTCTTGCCCAGCAGGCAGAAAGCTCAGTCGTGACTTGGAAACTTCCCCTGGATGGCCCGTAGTTCGTGTGTCAAGGGCTTTTTTTGTAAAGCTCTGTTACTAATGTTCTATTTGCTGTTTGCTCGGCAAGTTATTTTCTTGTTTCCTCTCCTCTTTCTTACTCTGTTTGCAGGTTATGGGGCAGGATCTTATACCAGAAAAACTAAAAGAGGAATTCCAGGGTGAAGTGAAATGCATTGGTCCTTCAGCATTGTCAGCTTTGGTAACTGGGTCAGCCATGGAATTTGAAATTAAATGGTTTGGTAACCTTCAGGATGATTTATGTCATTGCAATGGACTGTTCTCTTCAGATATATATCTCCCACCTTCTGTGACTTAAAGTTTTTGTTGCATTTGTTATCGTATCTCCAAATGATTATGAAATGATACATGCAATAAAATTTTTATTACATTTTTAAGAATTCTTGTTGTATGGCTATATATCTAAATCTTTGTGTTTAAACTCTTAATATTTCATAATTTTATTTGCTCACTGATTTGTTCGTAGTTAAATAATGGAATCCAGTATAAAATAGGCTTTCAGAGGCATCTTTCCATCATAAACTTCACCAGGTTGTGCTTGGAGTGCCTCTGTTTCTTTGGGGCCTGCAGTGCTGGTGGGACAGATAGCTTCCTTTGCGATGTCTGATTTGCAAGTTTCTTGGTTTCAAATTCTGTTTTGTTTAGAGCCACATTTTTATTAGTTTTCATAATTTTTTAATAGTTCTTGATTAATTGACATTATTGTGATCAGAACTGAATAGCTAGAAATCTTAAATACGTTTGTGCTGAAAACTGCTCAATAAGAAGAGTTTCTTGTGTCCTAGAAACTAAATCTAAATGGTAAATATTTTAACTTAAAACTGGATGGAGATTTCCTTTCTTTTTTGCAGGCATAAAAGTAGCCGCAGTCTTGTTTTCAGTGTGCTTGGAGAAGGGAGAACTAACTGTCTGCATTGTTTGTGTGTGCTGGAGAGTGTCCAGTCAGATCAGATCCTTTATAAGACCTTGCAAGGAGGACCTTGGCTGTGACAACCAGCAAGCAGTGTTGTTTCTGCACCATGTGGCTCCTCAGGTTATGCTTTCAGCAGGTAACAGCACCACTTCTTGCTTTCTGAAGTTTCAATGCTGCACGCTTGGGGGTCCCTCAGAAAAAGGCAGAGATTATCCTGGAGTTACTTTTACTTGAAATAATTGACATTTGAGGCAAATGAGGTGTCCTCTTCCCCTGCCTTCTCTTAAACTGATAACATTAAATTCTTTCTACCTTTTTGGAAAAATGTTCTTTCAGGGGTATAGATTGAAAAAAAGAATCTCTGATTTCACAGAATCACAGAATATCAGGGATTGGAAGTGACCTCAAAAGACTATCTAGTCCAATCCCCCTGACAGAGCAGGAACACCAAGGTCAGGTCACACAGGAACATGTCCAGGCAGGCTTTGAATGCCTCCAGGGAAGGAGACTCTACAACCTCTCTGGGCAGCCTGTTCCAGTGTTCTGTCACCCCCACTGTTGAGTTTGTTCTTGCATTTCTGTCGAACCTCCCCTTTGCCCTCTTGCACCTCTTGCCCCTTGTTCTACTATTGCATGTCACTGAGAAGAGCCTGGCTCCATCCTCCTGACACTCTCCCTTTACATACTTACAGACATTAATGAGGTCACCCCTCAGTGCTGTGGCTTTTCTTCATGTTTTCCTAATTTTTCTTTACAAAGTACTAAGGAAACTTTGAGTAACTCAGAATGAATGGTAATTCACTGTGTGTGAACACACTTGGTGTCTGCTGCTTTCAGATACTGCTTAGGGAATGTGTGGTTGATCCATGGTATGAAGAAGCCCTCTGAGAAGTTGACTGTGAAACATCTCCAGAAAAACAGAATGTTGCCTTCAGCCATCTCAGATTATCTGTGATAGCTTGGTGACTTAATGTGATTAAAACACATCCTGGCCAGCTTGTTATGAAAGATGATGGTGACTGGGTGAGTGCACTTGGGTAAGCATCAACGCTCTCATCGTGTCTCACAGAGCTTTTGATTTGGTCAGGCATGGGCTTGGCTGGGTGGAAATTTTTGTGCGTGTGTGTGTGGAGCACCATTCGATGTGGGCAGCCGGAGCTCCCTGCTGAAGGGCAGGGGTTGCTTGTAACACTGACTCAGTGGGTTCAGTGGAGACTGTCCAGAACATGCCGTAAATTAATGACTGTGTTGGCATCAACAGTAGAATGTCTCACAGCAAAGACATGGAAAGCTTAATGTCAGTGAATGTCAGTATGTCAGTGAAAACAGAACAGGGAATTCTCCTGGTTTATTCTTAAACTTAATATCTCGAGCAGTCACATTAAAATGGTGCTAATTGTTTCAGCCACAGCTCTGGAGTAGGTGCAGTCATCAGTACACCAGAGCTACATCTGTATGTATATTTATTGGGAACTCACCAAGTGACTTGGCTGCACAGTTTGGAAGGTGGCAAAAGCACTGCAGCTGGTTTAGCAGTGAGTGAAATACCCGCCAAATGTTGTCATTTTGGGGCTGAGATGCCCAGAGCACACGGTGGCTGGCCAGGGTGATTTGGAACCTTTTTTTGTGTGCATGTTTGAATTGAGGTTGTCTCTCAGACTGGGAGCACAACAGTTAACTCCCCCTCGGCTCTGGGATTGGAGGGCAGTTCTTAAGAACAGGCCACAGTTTTCTCAAACATAACAATAAAGCAAAAATGTTAGTTTTAACTACTGCAAAGAAAACAACACAAATGTTGTTCTGAACACGTTGCATAGTTACTGTTCCAAATAACTAATGTTTATTGCACTAGGACTGTGAAATATTCCTTTTTCCCCCCCTGTGCCTGGCTCGCTCTCCTCTTCACTACTTCTGTTCCTCCTTTTTTGGCCTGCTTCTCACTTTTCTGGCACGCCTGCTCCTAGCTCTAGTTTTCTGTTCCTGATCATATCTCACAGGGGGCTTTGCATTTCCATCTTGCATTTCATCTTTGTCTCTGCGTTCTGCTTACTTCTACATCTGCCTGCAATAGATTTCTGCATGGTTTGGCTCTGATGAGGTCATTATTGGTATTAGTGCATATACCCCACTCCAAGTTAAACAGCAGCCTTTAGTGTTGCAAACTGCAAGTGAGAATCCTCTGACAGTTACTGAGGTTTGATTTGGTTATTTTAACAATTGCTGGTGTCACAGATGCTTTGGAAAAGACCTTCTGAACCTGGTTCTGATGCTTCTGAAGTGACTGCTCTATACAAATGCAACCTCATTGTGTGTCTGGATAACAAGGGTTTGAATACCGTGGGTTTTGAGGTGAAGCAAGATATTAGTGCTGTAACTGAGGACAGTAACACAGGTGTCTCCATCATGGAATCATGGAAGGGTTTGGGCTTGAAAGGGACTTTCAAAGATCAACTAGTTCCAAGTCCCCTGCCATGGGTAGGGACTCCTCCCACTAGACCAGGTTGCTCAAAGACCCATCCAGCTTGGCCTTGAACACTTCCAGGGATGGGACATTCACAACTTCTCTGAGCAACCTATGCCAGTGTCTCATCAAACTTGTTGTAAAAAATGTCCTCTTTGTGTCCAGTCTGAATCTTCAGATGGATTATATGGAATGAAGAATAGTATCATAGGGTCCTGCTCGTGCTGCTCACCAAGAGCTACCTTTATTACTGATGATCACAAAGGGGCCTACAAACCAGAATATAATAAAAACACAAACAAATCCATTTTGGTAACAACTTGTCAACCTGGGTGTATCTCTGCATGTTGCCAACCAGTTGAGTGTTGTGATGGCCAGTCACACAGCCAGTACTGGATGAGGTCACCCTCATCCTGTGGTATCTGCATTCCCCAGGAAGGCATTGAAAGGCAGGGACAGCAATGGTAACAGGGGGTTCAAGAGCTTGCTGCTGGCAGAAATCTGAGAGGAAGGAAGAAAATTATCAGTATTTCAGGACTCAGTAAATCTTGAAGTGTAGTTTTCACTTGGGATGTGTGACCAGATGGAGCTCAGGAGGGGACACTCTCCAAGGACTGGTCCCTGGGAGGTTTGTTTGCTGTGGGTAAGCTGCTGCAAGTCCTTTCCACCTCCTCCATGACATCGCAACAGGGAAGATTGGTTCATATGGTAAATCCTTCCTGATTGCTTCCCATCTCCTGCTTGTCCTTCACAGGACAAGGTAGAAGCTGTCTCCATGATCTGTTTTGGACACCTCACTATAGGAAAGACAATGAGATTCTGGAATGAGTCCAGAGAAACTGGCGAGGATTCTGAGGCACAAGCTGGTTGAGGAGCAGCTGAGGGAACTGGGGCAGTTCAGTCTGGAGAAAAGGAGGCTGAAGGGAGACCTTGTCACTCTACAATTATCTGAAAGGAGGTTGCAGTGAGATAGGAGTTGTTCTCTTCTCCCAAGTAAAAGGTGACAGGACAAGAAGAAACAGCATCAAGTTGTGCTGGGGGAGGTTTAGGCTGGATATAAGGAAAAATTCCTGCAAACATTGGAACAGGCTGCCCAGAGAAGCAGTGGAATGGTTTATCCTGGAGGTAATTAAAAGGGGCAGATGTGGTGCTGAGGAACATGGTTTAGTGGTAGTTTGGTGGTTGAGCTTGACAATCTGACAATTCTGTGATTCTCTGATCACCTCCCCAGGGAGGTGCAGCTGGCAGGGCTCTTGAGGGTTATGGGCTGCACAGAAAGGAGAAACATCTAGGTGTTTATTTTCTAGGAGGAGTGACAGGGGCAGCTCTCTTTTTTGTGGAGGGGAAATTAAAAAGGAAACTGCTTGTAGAAGAAGCTCTTGGTGAAATGGCTCTAGGTAGCACAAGCAGCAAACACAGGGGATGCCCCTGAGCTCATGTTCCTCCAGATGTTTGTGTGTGGGCAGCAATTGGTGGCACAGATGAGGTCTGCTCCAGACCCTCAGCTGGGCTGGTATCAGGCTTCATGCTCCTCAGTGCTCTAATGGACAGCACTGGCAGGACACCAGGAGTATCTCTGAGCCAAAAGAACCAGTTCAGGCTGGGGAAGGGACGTGGGGACACTGTGGAAAGGCCTGCCCAAGCCCAGCCTAGTCATTCAGCTTACTGCCAGGAGCAAATACAGCAGCGGTTGAGGGATTGAGATGCTCCAGGAACATCCTTCCCTGGCATGGGAGCAATGCTTGTGCCATGGTTCCTTGAGTGATGCCACTTGCTGTTTCACTTCTCTCTGCTCCCCACGGGGAGGATATTGCACAGCAGCCTTTGCTGGGTTCTTCAGGG
The DNA here is from genome assembly GCA_013400935.1 of Turnix velox. Taxonomy (NCBI): domain Eukaryota; kingdom Metazoa; phylum Chordata; class Aves; order Charadriiformes; family Turnicidae; genus Turnix; species Turnix velox. The sequence goes on from VZTY01032571.1 coordinate 132,460, forward strand.
CCCCATGAAGGCACCAAATTGCCTTCCAGGTGCCCCAAGAACTCATCTGGGCTTTGCTGGGGCCTGTTGCTGGCCCATGCTGCCCTCAGGAAGTCCTCCCATTACACAGATATCTCAAAAATAATAATAACAACTTTAAACATGAATTCTCTTCTGAAGATATTTTGGAGGTTTTTCTAGACTACATTTATTTATGCTTTTCAGTCCCTAACACCCACCTCTAGGTCCTCTTTATTGTCTTCCAAAATAAGAGAGAGGCAGAAAATACAGTTGTCTCAGTTGTATTCCAGGTGGTCATCCAAATCTTAGTCATAGTCATCTAGGTTGGAAGGGACCTTTCAGATCTTCTAGTCCAACCATCAGCCCAACTCCGACAAGCCTCATACCTGGATGGGGACTCGAACCCCTGACCCTCAGATTAGGAGCGTGATGCTCTCCCAACTGAGCTATAAATCTTCAGCAAAAGAAGAGGGGATGAATCCTCTTGTGCCATCTGGCAGCTCATCCATGGAGCACCATCTTTGTCCACCCAAATGTGCCCAAAGACACAAATCCATCAGTACCCAGTAGCCAGAGGAGTCTTTGGTTCAGGCTGCTCATGGGGACACCAGGATTGCAGATGAATGAGGCTATGAATGCTCAAAGCCCTCCCAGCTGCTGTCCCAGAGCCTGCAGGATGACAAACTGTTTCTCTGCTGCTGGTTATTAAAGCAGGGCCCAGGGCTGTTCTCTGCCCAGGCTGGCACAGAGAGACCCTGAGGTCTATTCTCTGGGTCACTTTTTAGGTCCAAAACAGTTCCCTGGCTTTTTACTGCTCCCATTTTACTTCTCTCTCAGCACTTCACCATGTCTCAGGGCTTTCAGTTTGTGCTCTGCAGCTTCCAGATGGCTTTGAGATGGGATCCCTAGGGTGTAATTTGGGGCCTTTGCAGGTCTGTCCCCAGAGCTGGATGCAGTACACCTGGTGGGGTCTCACCAGAGTGGAAGAGAAGGGCAGAATCACCCCCCTTGACCTTCTGGCCAGACTGTTTTTGATGCAGCTAAAGATGCAGTTGGCTTTCTGGGCTGTGAGCGCACACTGTTGGCTCATGTAGGACACGAGGGGTAGGACTTTTTAATAGGAGATGTGATGACAGGACTAGAAATAATGAATGTAAATTCGAGGAGAGTAGATCCAGGCTAGATATAAAAAAGATCTTTACAGTGAGGGTAGCGAAACACTGGAACAGGTTGCCTGGAGAGGTTGTGGATGCCCCCTCTCTGGAGGTGTTTAAGGCCAGGCTGGACAAGGCACTGAGCAGCTTGATCTAGTAGAAGGTGTCCCTGCCTGTAGCAGGGGGGTTGGAACTTGATGATCTTTAAGGTCCCTTCCAACTCAAACTATTCTATGATTCTATGTCAGCTTTTCATCCACCAGCACCCTCAAGTGCTTCTCTACTGAGCTGCTCCCAATCCCTCCATTCCCCAGCCCATATTCATACAGGGGATTGCCCCAGCTCAGGTGCAGGACCCTGCACTTGGCCTTGTTGAACTTCCTGGGGTTCACCGGGGCCACCAGCCTGTCTAGGTCCCTCTGGACATCATCTCTTGGGTGAATCACCTGTACCCTCAGCGTGATATCACACAGACTTGCTGAGTGTGCACTGTGTGGCAGCAGTTTTTGTCCCAGCCCTTCTCTTGCAGCAGAGGGATGAGGTATGTCAGCACCCAAGGTACGTCAGTGTCTTAGGGACATCAGCGTCTGAGGTACATCAGCTTCCTGACAAGTGGCTTCTGCAGCTGCCTGTGACCACACATCTCCCTCTCTGGCTGATCATGCCTGGGGGTACCCTGCTAGTGATTTTGGCCCAACTCATTGCCGAAATTGCAAACTTTGTTTTCTGTCAAAACTGAACTTGCATTCATTTCATGTTCAGGTTCAGCTGTTGCCTGAACTGACCAAAGCTGTATCCCTGATCCAGGCTGAGATTAGCTCCTCATTACTCACACCACTCTTCCGGGTTATTAGCTCACCCTCCACCTATGTTTCATTAGCCATGGTCTCCAAAACGTCTGTGAGAAGAGCTTCTTCCTGGACTCCAGGGGTCACAGCCAGAGGAAACAAAGGTTTTGGGGGTAGCACTCTATAAGCTTCTCCCCACATGCTTCTACGTGCCACCCTCAGCAGGGCTACAATGGGATCAAACCAAATTTAATTAGGCTGGGGAACACCTATGTTTAATTCTATTCCTGTTGATTTCAGAAGAAACAAGAGGTTTTTCCTCTTCACCTGGATTCTGATGGATGGAAGTCATTTAGTTTTTAGAAGAAGAAACAGAAAGGTGCACAAGTCAGGAGACTAAGAAGAAACAAAATTATTCTCAAAAGGATTTTAGTGGAAATCTTCTCTTTTATTTGAGTGGTTGCCACATTTAGATAATTAGGTAGAATTGTCACAGGAATTAAAATCACTTTTCCCTTCTTCCCAAGGAATCAAAAAAAAAGTTGCTATGTACACCATTTACAATTATTTGCAATATTTTATTGTTATTCTGGACTCCCAAGTTTGGTATCACAGGTATAAATGGCCACTCTGAAGCTGGGGCAGAAAGTGTCCATCCTGCATCTTTCATTGTGTAGACTTTGAAGATGGGCTTTCAACATGATCGCTCCTCTGAGGATACTTTCCTCAGCTAAGATCTTGCTGCTGCAGACCATGATCATCATCCACAGCCCAAAGCAATAAAACTCCATGTCTTTTTGGGCAGATGAAAAGTTGAAGAAACTGGGCCAGCTGTGCAAATGTGTTTTGGTTTCTGTTTTCTGTTGGGAGTCCAGTGGAAGGTGACACAAAGCAGGTATAAAAAAGTAACCTACTAAGATATCAATATATGTTTAACATCTAGTGACTTTGGAATTTAGATGGAAATCCCTTGTTTCATAGATTTTCTTACTAAGTTTTGCCTTTCACTTACAGAAGCTTCCTTCGTTTTCATGGATTAACTGGCAAAAAGCTTTTTTCTTTTGGTTCAAGCTGCTGAAACTCCATAACTCCCCCTGTAACTGCATTCAGTGGGCACTACAGGCATCCAGTTTCTCTTTCAGAATCAGAAACCTTGAAGAACTCTGAATCAAAGCATTGTTATCTCTAACATAACATTTGGTCAAATGACCACTGTGAGGTTTCCTGAGAAAAACAGGCTATTGAATGATTGGAACTCAGGCCTGGTATGTTACTGTAGGACTTTGTTTCTTTTCCCAGCTTCATTTTCCAGCCTGAATCTTCAGTGAGGAAACCCAGCTGCAGTGAGGAAAATTGCTCTGACCTGGTGGCATTGGAGGTGCATAACAAAGTGTGCTGGAACACGACCCGTGCTGTTAATGAACGGAAGGGAGCATACAGTGGCTGAAGATTGTCCTCCACAAACTGAATTGTTGATTTCGGTCCATTTTAGCAGGTCCCTTCCTGAAAATCTTGAGACCAGACAGACATCCTCGCTGTGCACCTCAAGCTCAGGGTGCAGCCTGTGGTGGTGGTGGTGGAGCCCATGCCGTGAAGGATTCCCCCCAGATCAAAGTGAAGGTGTGATGGCGACACAAAGGAGATCTGCTGCTGCCAGCATCACCTCATTTGGCAAGTAAGTTTGGCCTTCAGTCTCTTTAGGAAAGTGCATAAAATGCATTGATAAACTGACTTGCACCACTTCCAGGTGCCTGGCCATATGAGGACCAGTTCATCACCCAAATCTACTGCTACACAAATAGGTCACTGAGGGCAGGTGACAGGCAGCAGTGGTGTTGCACTGTGAGCAGCACTATTCAGAAGTGTTCTTCCTGGGGTTATGCTGCACCCAAGGCTTCCACATTAGGAGGCTTGACTTTTTAATTAAGGAAAGGAAGCATCCATAAGCAGCAAAACAAAACAGGAGGCTTGAAATCATCCTCACCTTGTATTGTCCAGAATTTCTATACTCATTGGTAGGCAGGTGATTGCCAAACAGGTCCTCTTTACCTTTACTTGCAATTCCAAAGCAGATGGTTATTATGCAAACAGGTTGGCTTTGTGGAGGCATCGCCAGGGTGAGCTTAACCCTGTCCTGTTTGGTTCCTCTTGTCTCAGTCTTATGGGTCTGTAAACGTTCATGTTGTTGTACAGAACCGTGGAGTTATCAACCACGTAGTGGGGCTGGTAGTAGTTGGCCTGGATGGCCTTCTGTGGTGGTGGTGGTGGAGGTGTGAAGGAGAAATAGCTGTGGAAGGAATTAACTCTATGGAGAGGTGACGGTGGGGTGAAGTTGCTGCTGAAGATATTTCTTGAGGGTTGCTTGGTCTGGTGGTTGCTGCCAGTGGAGAGGCTGCTGAAGGGATCGGAAAGAGTGTTGGCACTTTCCTCATTGCTGTCGGGGAGGCTGCGCTGGGGGACCCAGCTCTTGCTAAAGAGGAAGGGCATGGTGCGTGGTGGGGACTTGGGTCCTCTCACAGGCTTGGAGAGGGCATAAAGGTGTCGGAACTCTTCATCAAACAGCTCTACAACCTGACCTGTGAACTTGGAGAGGAGGTTGCGGTGAACCTGGCCACATAACCACGTGAAGCTGGAAGGAGAAACAAGGTGAGGGTTAGTGTTAATGCCAGCCATTAGGCACAGGAGAGCCCCGAGGGGTGGTGCACAAAGCAAATGTGCTTTCCTGCTGAAGCTTCTTGTCTAAACACAGGATGAAGATGGCGTTGCAGTTGAATTTCAGGTCAGTTCACATCAGTGCTCTTTGACTTGGCTCAAGCTTTGTTATTGCAGCTGCCTTTAAAACCTTCAAGAAACTCTGTGAAGTTATGCAACCTCCTCAGGGGAGGAGCAATCCAGATGCACTGCAGGACTAAATGTCAGATCCAACAGGCAAGGTTTGGGTGCCTGGCCCATGGGGAGGAGTTTAGACCCCTTTTTTGGGTACCTCTATTCCCGTTCTTAAATTCAGGCCTTGCCATGCCTTGTCTGCACAGATATAAGTTGTACCTTCCCTGCAAAATGCCATGCCAGATGGTTGTAACTCTCGCCCACTCAAAACTTACCTTGGAAAGACTAGTGAAAAATATTCACCCTTAACTGTCACTTTGCCATACTTCTGCATTGGGCAAGAGAAACAAAAGCAACCCCAACCTCCCTGTCACATCCCCTGCTCACAAAACAAACCACACCGGACAGATGCCAAATTTTCTTCACCACAGAGAAAATGAAATTATAAATATTTTCTACAGCTTTTCCAAAAATAAAATCACTACTTTGCTATGAAGGAAGGGAGAAGCACTGCAGAAGAAAATGTCTAGAAAATGACACACCTTAAGATACTCCACAGCTATTAAATTATTTTTCTTTTATGTACTGCCTGAATCCACTTGGCAAACATAAATTTATGCTTTTTTTTGGAAGGCACGAGCCAGCTTGATTGTGCTGTACAGGCTGCCTTGTGTGAGCAGCATCAATAAACTGAGCAGAGTTGAGAGTGAAATGTAATTACTTCCTGAGCTGAGCGGGGCTCGTGCTGTGCAGCAGAGGGTACAGAGCAGCCATGGATTTGAACCCGAGGTGATTCTGTATTGGCAAAACTTTGTCCCGGTTCCTCCTGCATAACTATTGGCTGTGCTGGATTTGCACATAGATTGCTGAAAGCCAGATCTGACTGTAGGTGTGTGCTTTAAATCTTGTCATGTTTTGACAAAGCTCCTATGAAGCTCAGTGGGACTGACAGCCTGGGCTGGTGCAAAGGGGATAAAGGCAATTGATGCACATCTGCCCATCCGCAGCATTCTTGAAGAGGGCTGGGTTTGGAGCACACAGTGGATTTATACTGTTGCTCCAGGAGCAAAGGCAGGAGCAAAGAAATCACTAGTTCAATGCCACTGGGAAACCCTTACAATATATACTGTAAATTTTAGGATTGGACCTCAAAATATGGAGTAAGCAACTACACTACAGGAACTTCTCATTCACTCCCTTCAAATCATCATAAATATGGACAAAACCTTGGGAGGTGAGATAAACAGCACAGCAAACTTACTCACTGCCCTGTGCCTGTGGGTAACACCTGCTGTGCTAGCCCAACATTGCCTTTATTCACTAAGAGCTGCCCTCTAAACCTTCCCATGTCCTTCATCTAATTCTTAAGGAGATAATAATCCAGGAACAGATATAAAACCTGATGCAATTGGTCTGGCCAATTCATGAAAACTCATGCAAACTCATGAAAAGGCTGAGGTTTGAAGTGGCAGGTTTATACTTCCGTGCTAGAGATGTATAAAATAAAATTTAGATAGAAGTAAAAATATGTTATGGTTATAAATGGCTTTTAAAAACATGGAAATTCAGAGGAAAAAAAAAGCATTGCATCTAATTTTGGTACTTTACTCCCACATACACCTTCCTGGAGTACCTGAGAGACAGAGATGCTAATTTATGGGTGATGGATCTTGTCTGTGAACCTTGTAAGCAGAGAAATTTGGAATCAATTAACAGCCCAATGACTGTCCATGGACTGATGGCAAATGGGTCAGCTGTAAAGTAACTAGGTAAGACCTATGTGATTTTGGGTAAATGTTTGTGGACTTTGTGTATTAAGTCACAACAACTTACACTCTAGGCACCTTGCTGAAGAACAAAGCAGAAATTGACAAAGCCCTCAAAGTTTTTTATTGCTCTCATTCTAAAAAGAAATTAATTGTTTAGGTTTTAGACCCTGTTTTGCTCTTCAGTTTACAATTCTAAGTCCTCTTTTGTGAAAGGCTCGGAGAAATATGTTACTGTCACTACCTGCCTGTAAGGATAATTTTTCTCCCAAGCCTCTTCAAGCGAAGCACATCAGAAAGAAGAAAAAGCACTAAGAATTACTGCCTTGCTTGGAGACAAAGCACTAATTCATGCACTAACTTCAAAATCACTTTTTAAAAAAGGAATAATGTAGTTGTCACAGAATGGAGTGGAGCAACACAGAGACAGCAAAGAGAAATACTGCATCCTAATCCCACACTATAGATGTTGGCAAGAAAAATTGAGAGGAAAGCTGTAACTTAAAATATTTACTCATGCCTGCACTTGTGCAGACTCACAGCTGGCACAGGCATCAGAAGCTTCTCAAGATGCACCCTGTCCTGTGCAGCAGGAGCACAATTGTCCACACTGACCCAAGCAATGGCTTTTTTATGGGGTTTTAAAATTCCCTCCAGAGCAGGAGATGCCACAGATTTGGTGATGGTTCCTTTGCCTCTGTTATCTTCAGTCCTCTTTATTGTCCATTAAACCAATATATTTTATCTCAAACACTTTGATTAGAAACAGTGATACAGGGTCCCTTTTAGAACAATTTGTCATGAAGGGCTCTTTTATTTCCTCAGCCTATTCCCCTCCTGCTATTAGAAAGTCATGCTGAGCTCAGCACTAGGGGAATTTTTCTGTTGTATTAGTTTCAAGACCTTCTGTATTAGTCTTAAGATTTATCCCATTTAAATTTCCCACAAATGCATTGCAGATTTTGAGTCTCTTTTACTCAACACTGCTCTTGTTTACACATACAGAGATTGGTATGTAAGGTTTGGGTACAGCAGAAAACTTTCAGATTAACAAAGTGAGAGCCACCTTCTGGCAGCCATATATAGCCCATGTGAATCTGCAAAGAGCGTGCTGAAGTTAAATAGTGTATAGATTTGTTCCTCACCACACTCTCCCTTTGCTTGCTGAATAGGGGACTACAAGAAAACCACAGAGTGGACAATTAAAAAAACCTCCATAACTGAGTGCTCACTCATTTTTGCCTAATGTTTCATCTGGAAACTGCATGAAATCTGGATGCCTGCCTGTGTGCACAGCTGAGCTCCTGCAGCCTACGCTAACACCATGTATCCACCTTTGCCATCATTACCACAGTTATGTCATCATTCTGCTGGCGCAGTTTTATCACACTAGAGGCATTTAAACTTCCAAATCATAAACTGGGATTAAGAAAAACAATCTCATCCTTTTAATTAAATAATCAACTCTCATCTTTTTGTATCCGGATTTCTTGGCTACACTCTGTCAGTTGTGAAGCTTGTCTATGTAGCCATGAGGCTTTAGGAACTTCATTTGATGCAAGCTCTGTCTCCTGAAATTCCCTGACTGGAGGATCTTGGATCATAATTAAAAGCCAATTGTTGAGATGCTACCTGAAATAATTATAGCAGCACAAAAGCAGACAGTTAGAGACTCAGCTCATGGTAAAAAAGGAAGAAAAAAAGAGCAGGTACTACAGTTGCAGACACACAGCCTATCTGTTAATGAAACAAGAAAAAACAGTAAGTCTCTGAAGTATTTCTGTTTTACATTTAATCACTAAACTTGTCATATGGAGAACAAATCTTCAGATAAGCTGAGTGGTATATGTTACATTAAGGGATCCCGAGGGAGGTGGAAAGTTATCATGTCTCATCTGAGGACCCAAACAATGAGGAAAGCATAACATTAAGCTGTTCATATTTCTAGTTCTGCGCCAGGACTGCACTGGCAAAGCTGTTTATGGCAGTTTCTGACCATTTAGATTAAATATCACGCTCCATGAAGAACTAACATTAGCATCAAAGCAAATTAAATTACTGGAACATGGTACACATTTGAAAACGTGGTTACCCATACAGAACTTTCATGGCACTTTTTTGTGAAGCAATGTTAAAAATCCATACACTGCAATAGCCTTCTCACCTGTAAGATCCAGACAGCACATATCTCCAGTCAGAGATAAGGAATTTTTCTTGTATTTGTCCTGAAAATTTTCTGCCTGATTTGGCACAGTACACCTCTCCAGTAACACTGCGGACTGAAATATTCTGTAAATAAAAAGCAGAGCAGAGTGAATTACATTTCTTTTAAAACTAAAAATCAGAAGGAAATTTAGCTCTCTATGTCCCCACTATCTGTTGCAATTGCTTCCAGTGTTGTATTTGAAGGTTTTTCACCTGTCATGGGGTTACTTGTTTCAGAGGAGACACAAACCCGCAGGGAAGTTGAGGCAGATGGAGCTGTGCTGTGTCATGAGAACCCCAAACAAAAGGTGTACAAGATGTGTCCATAGCTGAGAGCAGTCTGTCACCTCCACTGACCCCCTGGCACTTGCTCTTGCTGTAAACTCTCTTCATTTACATTGTCTGTGGCACAATACAGCAGGGCAACTCCTCTGCTCTTCCAATCTATCTGGGCCTGCGAGGACATACGTGCTGCTCTTCTGCTGCAGCCCAGGTGAATGCTGTCCTGCAGGATCAGATGCAAGTAAAGGTGTGAGTGGAGAAGCAGGTCAGTCTGGCCCATGTGTTATTCTGCACTGTCCTTGCACCTGAGGACATTGAAGGCAGGCCAGGTGCCCAGACCGGACTCTGCTGCTGTCTGTGCACACACCTTGCAGAATAAGGGCCTTAGTAAATGAGTGGCACCAAGTATTTGGCTCACACATTGTCAAAGCCCACGTGTTGTAGCAGCATACTTACAAATAAATAGCACAGGCTTCTTCTTCCTAAAGAGAGGAAGACATGCAAACCTTGGGATGAGCATATTTTAATAATTCCAGTTTCTTTATAGGTTTGGGGTGGAATTGAGCCACTGAAACATGGATATCTGGTGCATGTAAGATGCCCTCATGTCTGCTGCTTGCCCTCCAGCTGCCATTCCAGAAGACTCTGTGGTCTCTCTGACGATGCCAGAAGTGCCCCCAGCATCTTGGACAACAAACTAAATGGTCCTTTGGAGGTTATTTTTAAGGTTGGTTCCCTCTTGCAGAGAAGAAGTCAGACTAAGGTAACAGCCAGCTAAATCTGAGCAGAGCTAAAGCTGTTTTATCAGAAACTGCCCAGTGCAGCCAAGGTGTTGCTGTGCAAAAGAATTTTGTTTTCTGCTACCCATGGGTGGCAGAGTTACTAAAAAGAAGCAATAATAAGTAATAATAATAATAAGTAATACTTATGTTAGACAACCCTGGTAGGAGATTTAAGCTCTGTCTTGAGACTTCACGGTCTAGATTAGTTTAATTTAAGGACCTAATGGAAATGCCTTAACTTCCTGTAACACCCATGGGAAAATGCAGGCATCTTCAGAGAAGAAGTAGGTGTGCTAATGCTACCTCTGGAAATCTCCTGCTTCCTTTTAATTACAGGGTGGACCGACCCAAGCATAACCATGCTTCTAGCTCTGGGTGCCTAGAGTTAGGCAGGCGAATCCGACTCTCAGAGCTTCACAGAACCACAGTACCTTGAAGAGATCCTCAGCAATTTGCAACTTGTCACACATCTCTGAGAAGAGATTTATATTGCTGTGATCAAGCAGCAGGTAGACAAACACCATGCGCTTGTTAGCTGCCTCTAGGAGGTCACAGAGAATCTCCGTGTCTGTGAATACATCCATCACGATAGCTAGCACCTAGGGGAGAAAAACAAAGGCGCTGTCAGAGTCAATTTACATAACTTAAGGTTGCCTGTGAAGCCACTGAAATGTAGTTGATTTAGCTTTAAAAAATGCTCTAACAAACAAAAATCTTGGGAGATGTACGTGGATATTTCTTCTGGTTTTCTCTGAATCAGTAAAACAATGAGACACGTTGCTTCATTGTTTTATTGCTCATATAAAGCAAATATAACACGCAACGTATGCATTTCAGTGAAGCTCTTTTAGTCATAAAACACAAGATGACCCACAAATTTGTAGGTGAGTTTTCAGCACTAGGAAATACATTGAAGTGCTAATCGTGAAACAACAAGGATGTAGCTAAAATAAGAGATGTCAGCCCTTGCCAAACAGCTGACTGGCTTTTGTAAGTCACATGTATTTAGCAAGAACCACTGGGTGACGCTTTCTATGTTATGACTTATGCCTGGACCCATCCTGGTTTTAAATCCTCACTCTTTCGTTGGTAGAGAGATAACAGATTGCAACAGCTTTGTAATTTTTTTTCATAATGATTTATAATGTGTGAACTTAATCGTACATGTATGCTTTCCCATTCAAAACTGGCATAAAAGCTCCAGGACTGGGCATGAAAGCTCCAATAGCTACTTAAATTTATAACCTCCACCCAATGTTGATCAAGGAGACTGTAACTGTGATACAAAACCACTTCTATACCCCAGCCCTCAGGCTCAGTATTGGACCTCACAGAGGGGCTGGTCTTCACTATTGCCCATGCAAAGGATCATCTCCCCAGGACAATTCTCATAGAATGCATTGAGTAGGAAGGGACCTTCAAAGGTCATCTAGTTCAACTCCAGTGCAGTGAGCAGGGACATCCTGTACTAGATCAGGTTGCCTGAGCTTCATCAAGCCTGGCCTTGAATGCCTCCACCACCTCTCTGGGTAACCCGTTCCAGTGCCTTACTATCCCATGGTAGTAAACCATGCCCTGCTCTAGTTTAAAACCACTGCCCTTCATCCTATTGCTAGATGCTCTGACAAACAGTCCTTCCCTGGCTTTCTTGTAGGTCCCTTCATGAAGCTGGTAGGGTGCTATGAGGTCCCCCCCGGAGCCTCTCTCACAGGCCCAACTCTCACAGCCTGAATATCTGATGTATTTTCAGAAGGTTCCTGTTTCTCCACTGACTAGATAGCAAACCCTTGAAAATCACACTCATGGGATATTGGACTTTCAGTCAAAACCAATTGACAGTATCTTGGCAGATCTGTTTTCCAGCTCCGAGTCTTACTCCAAAGCCTGTGCCCACACCTGCCAGTAAGCTTTTTCCCTTCACTCCCATTAGGAAATCCTACAAGACCAAGCACATCTTGTGGGGCCAGAATCCTGTTCAGGCAAGCCAACTTAGTCGTGGAGCAGTGAGGATCCCACACCTTTCTCCAGCTGCCAAAGCATCATGCTTCAGAGAGTGCCATGCCAGTGCTAGGTAGGTGGCACAGTGACATCCAATATTTCACATCCACACTTACTGCTAACTCACTTTGTCTTTTTAAATTGCATGATTCTGCATCCAGCCTCACAGCAGCTTCAGACCATTCTCTCTAATGCTACCTTTTCACCAGCTGTTCCCAACTTGTATTTCTGCACCTGACTTTCCTCTCTTACTTGCATTATTTCCTGCTTCTTTTGCTCAAATTTCATATTATTTGCACCTATTCCACAAATGTGTTAAGCTCATAGTACCCCTTGCCAATCCTCTGCAGTTTGCTTCCATTCAAAGACACACAGACTTTATTCTGTTATTAATGCATATATCAAATGCTAAACTATCCAGGATGGACCCATATCAGATACTAATTAATAAATGGTGCCATTGGAACACCATATTCAAGAAGTAGTTGCCAAATTTATACTGTAAGTGTTGCTCTAGCACCTTCTTGTCATGTAAATTAGATGGTTAAGAAGGTCTTGTGAACCATGGATTCATCTTACATTTCACACTTTTTCTTCAATGAGTTTTATCCTCATTGGGACAGAAAATTGGCCTGGGTTGACACCTACCCTGATACTTATTTTATTATTCCAGAGATGTTTCTGCTGTTACTGTATAGTTCTGATGCCACCAACCTAAAATGACTGAATTCTCTTGATGTGCTGTGTACATGCCTCCCTTGCAGGAGAATAATAAAGCCAAAGTCTCAATCTAGACTCCAGTGGTCTGGGCAGCCTGTGCCAGAGAGCAGGCATTACAGCCTGTTTCTGTTCCTGACCATAATCCTATGAAATCACTAGTGGCATATCCACTTTATCCAAGGAGGAAACTTCTGCATGATGGTAAACACAGCCCTGAAATGACAAACATTTTTTCCCCCCAGGAAAACAAGAGAGCTGCCAGAACACACGACAGGCTTTTTGGCCCCTTCCAGCTGCTCAGCCTCTGGTTTCCCAGCCCAAAGGCAGCTTGGTTTGTGGCTGGCACCTCTCTGTTCCCCCCCGTCACCTATCTGTTGTCAAAGGAAAGATCTGCACATTTCCCTCGTGCCAAGGAGAGCCTCTACATGGAACCCAAGTGGCATTTTTAGTGACACTGGCGACTTATTAGCATCAAAAGGTCTTTTTTTCCTAAATAATTTCCTTCCAGATGGTTGCTGACACAGCAGACAGAGATGACTTTTTCTTCACCCATATCTCCTACAGATACTCTAGAAAGATTGCTAATGGCTCAGAGCTTACTTTAACTTAATTCTCATTACCTGTGCAGTTGTCTGAATGGAACAAACTATTGTCCTGATGGAGAAAGGACAAAGTCCAGGTACCTTTTCTACAGTACATTTGTTTCACCAGGTTACTGGGAGTTTAAAAGAAAAGGGAATGCTTTTTTTTTTAATTACCAACATAAAAAGATATTGGTGTGAGTAGAAAAGAAGGAAACACAGTGCCTGTGGCTCCTTTATAGCCATGTTCTAAAGTAAAGCTATACTGCAATGTGCATGGCAGGAGTACAGGATCAACCACCGCCTTTATCTGATCTTTGTAAGAGCAGGAAGACAAGTGAGGGACCAACAATTCTCTCTCTGTACCTGAGTGCTCTTGTTGATGTACCGGCGTATGATGTCTCGGATGTTGTTGTTCTTCTCTGTTTGGAAATACACCGTGGCAGTGGACTTTTCCTTCAAGTAGGGCTTGTCTGCTGTAATCCATGTGTGCAGCAGAGCTGGCTCACTGCTGTCAGAAATGGTGGGGAAGTAGGTCCCTGAAGGGAGTGATCCTGCATCATTCAGCTTTGACGCAGCTGTCCCCTCGGTGGCCAGGGAGTCCTGTGCATAATAGGACTCCCTGGCATTTTCCCGAATGTACTGAGCTTCCACCGAGGAAAGGAAATCCACCTCACCTTCTCTGCTTAAAGTTTCCAGGTAAGAGTCTGTCCCACCATCCAGGAAGGCGTCAGTGGCCAACCTTACGCTTTCGTTGTGGCTGAAATCTGCTTTTGTCACCTTTGGGGACTGGTTCTTGATATCCTCCAGTCTTCTCCTTATCTTGCCCATGTGCCTGGAGTGGCTCATAGCTTTGTGTCGCAGCAGTCGTTCTGCCGGGCAGACACCATGCATATGGGTGGTGCAGGCAGCGCAGTTGTCCTTCTTGTTTGCAGCCTGCATTCTGGCGTGAAATTGCCTCGGCTGAACGAATTAACTATGAATAAAAATGAAAGAGATCTTATTACCTTAGGCAAATTCACACTCCCTGATTTTGTCGGTACAATTATCTTAAAAAAAAAAAAAAATCTGAATCTTGCTTCTCAGGTGGTGGTCGATTTCAGCAACAATCTGTTCCCATATGGGACAAAAGTGCAAAGTTGATTAGATTGCTTATCTGAGAAGCACCCACCTCACCCCCAGGGTATACAAAGAATTTGAGTCCAATTACCAGAGCTGTCCAATTTGGATGTATTTCTCTTCCTGTCGCATCCTGTGAAATGTGAGCGAGGAAAGCACTTAAGCAAAAGCAGGTAGGCTCCCAAGCATCGTTGCACAACCTTCAAAAGAGCTTGAGGCTTCTCTGTCTTCCCATAGTATTCGTTAGGGAGCAAAAACAACTCTGACACTGAACTGGGAGAGAGACATCAACCATGTCCGTAGGTTCACGACAGAAGAGAGGATCACGGAGTCTTGTCTGCACCTACCTGCTGCCAGGCATGCTTAAAAATAGATTTGAACTTCGTCACTGTGCCCCATTCGTAGCATGTTGCTATTACCCTGGACGATTCACTCCTCAGTTTCTTTAAAGCTTTGTGACTACGCCATCCTATTAAAAGACAAATACCCCTTCCCAAGCATCCCGAGTATTATGTGGAGGGAGGGTTGTGAGCTGGCCTGAAAGCATCAGAAATACAAACACTCATCACTTGATTGTGCGCATTTGGGCTGTTTGGTCGGTTTCTTTTTTTTTTTTTTTTTTTCTTCTCCAGGCTGCTGCAACTTCTGGAGTCACGTTGTGGCGGTGGCAGCTCAGCTGCTGTGTCATTAGCAGGACAGAGGGGCAGGTTCGCAGCAGGGTGAGAGGCGCAGTGCCTGGGGGAGCCAGGCTGACTGGAACGACAGCGCGGGGGCGAGGAGAGGCAGGGTGGGAAGGCAGCCTGCCTGAGGTACACCATAAATACCTGCCTGCATGCTTTTGCACAGAGGCACGTGTGACACAGTTTTCTCACACAGGTTGGGTTTGTCCTTGTCCTCCACAGCTCAGTGTCCACACACCAGAATGCCACAGCTCCATAGGAGAAATGAATATGGAGGGGACATGCCAGTCTGGGCTCTTGGATGGCAGTACGGTCTGCTGAGGGAATGTCTGAGCTGGGAAAGGGTCCTGCCCCTCTGTCCATGGAGCTTGGGAGCATGGATGTCTCCAGGGCCACTGAGGCCACAGGCCCACTTTTTTCAGGGTGGCTTCCCAGAGTCTGTACATGTGACCATGTCAGATGCCTTATGGGGCAAAAAAGTAACTATACTTAAGGATGACACACGCATATACATATATGAGTGTGTATATATATATATTTATCAGAAAACAGAAAAGGGTATGAAATGATTTTAACCCCAGAGCCACGGAGGGCAAACAATACCCTCCTGGGGGGTGCAGGGAGGTGGTGGCTGGGTTCATCCCCAAGCTCCTGGTGTGACTTTAAAACTATCCCGTCCCTCCCCCCACTCTCAACCTCCGCCCGCAGCCCTCAGACGCGGCCAAAAGTCACTAATTAGCTACTGACCGGCTCTGCCCAATTATGCCGAAAATGATGGTGGCTAATTAAGCTGGCGTGCAAGATCGCACCCTGTCCATGCAATCGGGACCTCCCTGGGCTCAGCGCTTCTCCTGTCACCCTGGGTCCCTGCATGGTTACTCAGTGTCCCCCGTGCTCACCTCAGTGACCAGCACAGTCACCTTAGTCGCCACATGGTCACAGCACTCAGGCCACTCAAGGTTGTCACGCTAAGACCTCCCACTGTCACCTCGGGGAACCCCTGCTGTCACTCTAGGGTGTTATATGGTCACTCCTGTGTCCCACACAGCCACCAGAGGATCCCACACCGTCACACGCCCAAAGCCTCACAGGGTCTGCCTACACAAGGCCCCGCAAAGACAAGCCCAACTACGATGTCCCAGACGGTTACTCCGAGGCCCCAGACAGTCTGGAGGAGCCGGAGGAAGGGAAGTGCCGTCCCTGCAGCCGCTTGTCCTCTCGCGGCCGACGCTGAGGTGGCGGCCATGCCCTCGGCGGCCCTGACGCGGCGAGCGGCTGCCGGGCAGGGGCGGGACAGGCTCGAGAGCCCGCCCGGGGAAGTGCTTTCCAGCCGCCTCGTTAGCGCAGTAGGTAGCGCGTCAGTCTCATAATCTGAAGGTCGTGAGTTCGATCCTCACACGGGGCAAGGGCGGGCAAGTCTTTTTCTTCTTCCGGATGGACTCTGCCTACGGCCGGGAGCGGGTCCTGAGCTTCCCCTTTCCCCCCGCCCTTCGTCTGCTCTCCGCGTTCACGGCCAAAACGCGTTCAACAGCCCTGGCTGCCCAAGGTGCTAACGCTGTGGAGGGCTCATTCTTTCCCCTTTAAATACACAACTAGCAGCTGTGAACTCGAAATCGACCGCCAGGAAACTGCCACTGATAGCAGTTTTTGCGTCAACTCTGTTCCCGGTGATAAGATTGGCTCCTTAAAGGAGCAATGTCTCTCCCCCGTGCCCCCCTGAGCCCTGCCGTGAAGTTTTCATGGACCTTGCTGGTTGCTGCACCCACTGGGGGAACACCCACAAGCCTCAGCTCTTGAGAAAATATTTCAAAATGCAGGAATCAGCTGGGAAGGGGGAACTGGCCGCAAGACTGTGAACAGGACGAGGGGCAATGGTTTTAACCTAGAGCAGGGCAGGTTTAATCTAAAAGTTCCTCAGAATGAGGGTGGTGAGGCACTGGAACAAATTGCCCAGAGAGGTGGTGGAGGCCCCATCCCTGAGACATTCAAGGCGAGGCTTGATGAGGCTCTGAGGAATCTGATCCCTGCTCACAATGTCCCTGCACACCACAGGGGGTTTGGTATGGAAGGCCTGTGAAAGTCTCTTCCTACTCTTACGGTTCTTTTGTTGTTCTTCATGCAGTTCAGGAGGCAGTGAGAGAGCACCCATGGGGTACTGTCACTGTCCCATTGACCAATTTCCAGGTCCTCACATCCATGTCCACAGGTGCACGCAGCCAAGTCCACCCCCATGATCAGCACTGTGTACAGCAGTAATGAATGGTTCACTTTGCCTCACTCTTTTTTGCTATTATAACACTGTATAATGTTATACTCTATGGTCAGGAACATCAGCCCAGCAGCATGAAACTGTATTTTACTTATTTAAATCCACACCCCCTGTCTTTTCTATGTAATTGTATAACATCTATCTCCAGCAACAGAGGACCCACAGCCTCTCTAGGCCCTCCTTTCAGTGTTTGGCTCTCAGTGAAATTTCACTAATTGCAAACTTCCCTGCTGCAACTTGTAGAATTCACTTACACATCACTGAAAAAAAACCTATCAACAGTTGTTGATGTTTTCAATTCATATTATCCAGCAGAACAAATAAAGTATAGAAATACTGCAAGTGTAATAACTTAATGGTAAAAACTAAGTTTATTTTAGAAGTAAAAAGAGCATTATGGTTACCAAGAACTAATGAGAAGGTTACAAAAACCACACATTTTTCTAGATAGCATTTTATTTTTGTATGAAAATATTTCCAAAAGCCTTTAATACAAACAATCCACAATCACACACAGTCCTTAATCGCACTATACATATTTAGGATCTCACTGATTAATAATTTGAAAGCACAGCTGAGGTCCAAAGCAAACTGTCTCATGATGTCCACTTGGTAGCTGGGATCCGAGAGGAAGGACGCCCAGTTTGAGCCTGTGAGGTCAGCTTTTGTCTCAGCCTTCTGACTTCTGCCATCAGCTCTCGCTCTCGGCACACCAGCTCTGCTCCTCTTCTGCCTAAAGACACTTAAGAACAAGAAACTCAGGTTTAATGTTGTAACTAATGGTTTTCTGTAAATAATGTGAATGGTTATTGGCCATTGCCTCTGACATTATTAGTACTACTGGATGTGAGACAGTCCTAAGAGCTGTAAAAGTGTGCTCTTTGAAGTGGTGGTTTCCCATTGTATGTAGAGCTTTGTACATAAGACCCATCAGATTTTTAATTGTCCTTCAGTGGCAATAGTGGCAAAGCTAACCCACAGGAAATGATTCCATGTGAATTCTGCACTTTCTCATCATCCCCATATCCTCCTCAGCACAGAAAGAAGATGGACCTGTTGGAAGGAGGTCCAAAGGAGGGCCATGAAATTGATCGGAGGAATGGAACATCTCTCCTATAAGGGACAAGCTGAGAGAGCTGGGGCTGTTCAGCCTGGAAAAAGACTGTGGGGAGACCTTAGAGCAGCCTTCTAGTACCTAAAGGGGGCCTTAGGGAGTGTAGCAGTAAGGCAAGGAATAACAGTTTTAAACTGAAAGAGATTTGGATATCAGGAAGAAATTTTTCACTTTGAGAGGGGCAAGACACTCGCATGGGTTGTCCAGAGAAGCTGTGGATGCCCCATCCCTGGAAGTGTGCAAGGCCAGGCTGTATGGGGCTTTGAGCAACCTGGACTAGTAGGATGTGTCCCTGCCCATGGCAGCAGGTTGGAACTAGATGATCCATAAGGTCACTTCCAGCCCAAACCATTCTGTGATAATTCTGCAGACAGAAGAAGCCTGGGTGAAATGATCAGGTCAGAATGGGATTAGAATGAACTTTAATAGGACTTTGGGTACTTCCTACCCGCTCTGCCCTCAGTAACAAAGATGTTTTTTTCAGATGTAAAATAGAACACAGCAATAAACTGGTTTACTATTCACTAAACGCCTACATAACTAATAATGACTCAATCACACAATGAGGTGCTCCAGTAACATTTCTGAAATTAAATGTGAAAGAAAGAAGGGCCCTTAGAAACTCACTGTGCAGTGATGACTCTGATGGAGACAAATCATTTAGACAGATGTTTCCAGACCTTGGCACCTGCTGGAGCTCTGCCTCTCTCTCTGTATGTCCTGCCTTTAAATCACGCAGTCTCTCTGAGGAAAATGGAAAGAAAGATTCTTTGTAAATTGTTGAAATTTCTACTGAATTTTTCTAGCTTGAGGTGAAACAGTTTTTCTCCAGGAAGCAAAACTGGAACAATCACTCACTTCAGCTAATGGCAAGTACAATTTGCTCAGAATTACAAGTCAGTGTTTCTACTCCATGGGTCAAAGCTATGCATCACTGCACTTAATTTTAAAAAATTACAGCACCACGTTTCTTCCTATATAATTAATCTTCTGACAAATGTGCCAGTAAGATCATGTGGAATATGGCTACTTGTACTTGCAATTTTAGGAGACACCCATCTTAATAATTTACAGCTGTAAATTACTCCATATTAAAAACATTAAGTAAATAAGGGCAACCTCTGAAAAAGTTTGCCCAAAGCAATATTAATCACCTAATTGCCACACTCATCTTGTGTGACCCTTGCAAAGAAGGGGGAGTTGGAGAAATATCTGCAAAACCACACAAATGTAGTACTTGAGAAGGATGGATCAGCCAATTGTGGAAGTGCAGAAGTGAACAAACACTTGCCAGAGTTACTTGCTACCAGTGAATTTGTTGTTCCTTATATTACTGATCAGAGGATTTCTAAAGGCTACAACTCCATGGTGGGTTTAAGGTGATTTAAACCTGTGCTCCTAACCAAAAAATACCATTAGTATTGCTGCATCTGTTAGTTACCAAACCAAGATTCCTTTCCAAGTCTCTCTTGGTTTCATGAAAGAATACTGGCAAAAAGTACTATGTAAATGAATTTATCCTCAATATCACACACTTGGGCCTGTATTCAGTTGCTGAATGCATTACGCAAACAACTGACATCTGCATCATCACAGGACAACTGCATCATCTGCTCACCAAAATAGCCTTCTTCTCGTTGCAGCTTTTCACTCAGTCCTAATGTGTCATTCATTTTGTCCTCTAAAAACTGCTTCCTGTGTTGGTCTGCAGCAGAAGCAGCCTTTTTCTCTTCTTCCAGTTGTGCTTCTTTTTGTATGACTTCTTCCCACTGTGCAACAGAGATATTAAAAGTGCCTTTAAAAGATGCATTGCAAGGAAAAACCAACAATTAAAATCACCTGGATTATAACAGATTACAGTTCACCCTTAAATCAAAATATATGTTATTAAGATGAGCAGATCTTTTTTTTTTAAAAAGTTCTCATCATACAGGTGTCTCCAAACTCCTGGAGAAAAGTCTTGGATCTGAGGAGAAATAAAAGAGAGTAACTTACAGGATTAGGAATATGCTTTTCTAAGCCTAAACAATCTTCACTGATTTGCTTCCACAAGCTTCCAGTCAAACAGGAAAGGAGATTACTAACAAAATATTTCTTCAGTACCTTTCAGTTATGGGCAAAAGACAATTACATTTGGCCCAGTTAGAAAAAGAAATAATGCAAATACTTGTTTTTCCTCTGCTTCCCTCAAGGCCTGCAGCAGCTCAGCCTCTTTCACCCTGTTGTCATGCAGGAGCTTGGCAATCTCTTGGTACTGCTTGTGACGGTGGTGGTCAGTAGCCCTCAGCTTGTGCAGTGCTCGCAGCCTCCAATCAGCATCAGTGCTTTTCTGCTCTGCCGTGGCTAAATTTTCTTCGGACACCTAATAAAACACCTTTCTTACCAGGAATCCATTTGCTCTATATCAAGTGCACAGACTTATACACAGATAAGGTAAGATAAACTGAACTGTTCTCTGTATCACTGTTGATGTCCCTGCCGGGAGACTGCACCTGCAGCACCACTCCTCCATTCATTACAGCAAGCTTTCTCATCTATTAGGGCTTTCTTCTGTTGCTTCTTCATCTTTCTTATTGTTTTCAAATGAGGCATCATCTCTATCACAGTCTTGAGTATTTTGCTTTCCTAGCATGGAATGAGTATGATTTACAGGTGCCATTAACAGAAGATCGATATCTGGATGCCAATACTTCCACCCACATCCATCTGCTTCCAAAAATCAAAGGCTGTTTACAAAAACTCAGCCCCATATGTTTATTTCTACACAAAATATAAATGCAGATGCCAAGCATATGGGAAGTGGGTTTGCTGCGACTATTTTTCCAACTGTGCAGTTCCAAGTTCTGAGATTGAAAATGTGAACAATTCCTAATGTCAAGCCACACACATTCGTTACCGTGATCTAGAAGACAGCTTCTACAGCTGAATTTTCTGCCAAGTACTACCAATTGAACGTTCTTTTGAGGCTTACTTTTGTTTTATTATAGTTACAAATAAAACATGTTCCTTAACAGGAGGATGACATTCTGAAAAGCACTTTCTAGTCTTATATGTCTTCTAACTTCTCAGAAGAAAAACCAGTATTCATGGCAGGCACAGAGAATGTCAGTAATGCAGAGTTGTTTGGGCATTTCTGTCAGATTTTTGAAAACCTCAAAAATTTAAACATATTATTTCATAATTATTTATATAGCTATTTAGAAATTAATTTCTTTTAAAAATATTTTCATATTGACTTGAACTAGTTTTTGCAATTAAAATACTATTAAATAGTAATACTACTTACACTAGTTAACACCACAGCTCCCCAAATCACATGCTAAGATACAATCATCTTACTGTCTGAGCTTTCTGCTTTTCTTCTTTATCGACTTCCATCAATCTCTGGACAAGATGATCTTCTAGATCCACCTTTTTTTGATGGGCATCCACCTCTTCTCTCAATTCCTTTGTAAATGCCTCTTGATCTTTGATTAGACGCTGCCAAACACACAAACATAATTTATTGTTGCTAAGCTACTAATTCACATTTTTAATTCTATCTTTTTAACATTTGTTAAAATTTCATTAAAGTAGTATTTGAATATATCCACACATTTCATCCCACTATGTATAGTCACTGTCCAAGAAAGTGATAGTCCTTGCAGTTTCCACTTGGAATTACACTAAGCCTGAATAATCACAGTGCTCCAGCAGGTTGAAGCTGATGTCATTCCATCCTCTGGGTTACAGTGGATCATAAAAGCAGAATTCCAACTTAGATGAATTAGATCCATCATGAAAATATTCTGCACTTTTATGGCACATTTTAGCCAAAACCTCAAAATCTTTCACAAATACAAATCATGTTTCACAGTACAAGGACTTATAATAGACATATCTGCAGCTTGACTGCAGGGATAATTTGCCAGAGTAGTACAAAGTAGATACAGAATTTTAACTCTCACCAACTTTTCTTCACATTCAACAGGGGACAGTTTTCTGCAGAAGACATAACCCCCTCCCAGGACTGCAGGAATCCAGGGAGCTGTGTCATTGGGCTACTGAAGCCAACATGGCCACCTAAACTTGAATATAGTCCCTCACTGATGGCAGCAAAATAGTAGTTCAGGGCATGGGCTGGCAAATCCTGTCTACACACTCCAGTGGGCAGACCATCACCTCAGTTAGTAAAATAATTGCTACCTTTCTATCCCAAGGGGGATGATAACTGTAGAATTAGTTCCCTTAATCAGCCGACTTGTACATGGACTGCAACATGAGGAGCTGAGCCTGGTTTGTATTATGTAGCCAGAATACAGCAGGTCTTGTATTTAGTACATGAATGTTAAGGGAAATTTAGTCCAGTTGTGCTTTGCATGGGTTATAAAAACTCCATGGCCAAAAGCTTTAAAAAGCCAAATATGAGCAGACAAAAGCATGAAAATAAAGGCTAGCTCTCAAGATGTCCACTTCTGCCTCCATTCCACCAGATCTGCAGGTATACAAGATTGGCACATGTAGCTGTGATTTCTAGCACTTAACTTACTATGTCTAACAAAATGGACAATACTAAATCCTTCCATTGGCAGACTGACTTTTCAGTGATTAATTATTTATAATACTTAACTCATATTTAACTTTAAACAGTATTATTGATTTAACCCCTTTATTACTGAACAGTGATCTTTCGGAATTATAAGCCAATCATTTCAGAAAGGAACTACACATTACCCACAAACCATCCATTCCTTTCTGCCTAATAATGTTGTTGGCAATTAGACATTTTTCACCAACTCCATCAATGAGCTTTACTGTTCTCTTCAGAAAATGTAGATATATCTGGATATCACAGATGAAAAGGTGGGAGTTTCTGGGATGAGGAACATATTGTTACTGACTTATTTCTTATTTACATATTGCTTGCATCTCTCAACCAGCTGAGGACACAACTAAACCCTGCAGCAACCAAATGATACATCTTAATGGGAGAATAATAAAATGGCATAATAAAATGGGTAATTTTTACCAGAAAAGAAGATAATAGTGATTTCTATTATTGTTTTTTATCAACAGAAATTCTAAAAAAGGTATCAGAGAGGGAAAAAAAAGCCCCCTTTTTCCTCACAAAGTCTAGTTTTATGAACACAACTGGATCTGAGAATTGCAAAGGAAGAACCATTAAATGTAGACATCTGTGTAGCTCCTTAAGAATTACCTGTTCAAAAATCTGCCTTTGTGATTCAAGTTCCAGCTGTCGTATTTCTGCATCTTGAAGAGCAGCAGCTGTTTCCTGCTCTCTCATGGATGCCTTGAGGAGAAGAGAAACACATGAAAACAAAGTAAAGGAGAAATTCTTCTCCTTTAAAACACTACTATCAAGAAGAGTATCTAAAACTCTTCCAACTCTTCCAAAGTATCTAAAACCACTTCCAAATTTTGGTTAACTTTCTGTAGACCATGAATAATGGAAAGAATTGCATTTCAAAAGTATAAAGGGAGGTGGAAAAAAGCCACAACAATAGTTTTGCATCCAGCAAAGCACACTGGGGTAATGTCAGGCTTGATCTACTGCTATTAATGTGCTTGATGAAGCTCTGAATCCAGGGAATCTCTGAACCCAGAACATTGCAGAGGACAGTACAATGACAGAGAAATGGCCATACTGCACCTGGCAGAACCTAGGCTGAGCAAACCAATCTTACAGTGCCCTGAATTTGGAAACAGGCAGGCAGGCAGCAAAGTGTGGTGCTGAGACATGAGGAATGGCCCTGCAAAGACTCAATTCATGCCCAACAGGTTTAAAAGCTTCCATTCTCAGCATCTGCATGCCAGTGCTCAAATGAGGAACATGGGACCAGCGCCAGGCTTGAACAGAGGCCACTGTAGAGCCTCTCAATCAATGGCAGAGTTAATTTGCAATCTGGATGCACAGCCCACAGACAGATGAGAATTCTCTAGTCCTTTAAGGAACTCATTACATTTTTCAACATCACCAATACACAGATGAATCTAGCTTTTCTCAGGAATGTTGCCAGTTAAAGCAAGTCAGCGGAACATAGTAAGTGCCAAGTAAATCTGTTAAATTGTGCATTTACCACTTGAAACAGTCCATCTCATTCTAAATACACCTCTGGCCACATAAATCAGAGTCTGTCAGCTGATGGTTTTGTTTTTTACTTGTTTATTTTCACTAATAAATCTTAAAAAATAATTCCTTGAGCAATACTCAGCTTTTCTTGCAATTTCATCATCAATACGTTTCAGTTCTGTTTCACGCTGCTCTTGCTGGTATTTCAGAAAACGCCTTCTCGAAGCATCTAGAAACTGAAGTTCCTTCACTTTCAATTCTCTTTTCATGGCAGCTAGTCTTCAAATCAAAACAAACAGAAACAAGGGAACTTGTCTAGATAAGAGGTCAGTACCAAAGAGCACAAATTCACACTGCAGTTATCCATTAGTTACTATGAGCTATAAAGCTTATAAAGCCTAGAGCAGGTGCCTTCATTCTTGTAAACTGTTCAGTTTTCATTTATGAGACAAAATTAAATTCCCAAACATCCTCAGTGGCAGTGACCCCAATTAAACTTTGAAGTCCTGTGCTCTGTTTCTGTTGTACTTTAGTAAGCACTAGTTTTACTGCAATGATCCAGAATTGCAATGTATATCTCAGAATGATTGCCGCTATCCTGGTACCTCTTTCTGCACAAGATGAGGCCTAAGTTTACTAGGAAAATGTCAAACTCTTTAAAGGAACAAACCCACAAACTCCAGAACTAGTTTGCAATGAAGGCTCACTGCCTTTTTTTATTTAAAAGACAAAACAAACCAAAAACCCTTTCTCTGAAGGTTACAGAGGTTGAAGAGAAGTGTCTGTAGATGTGGCCCTTTGGAACATGGTTTACTGGTGGACTTGGTAGTGTTAAGTTATGAGTTGGGCTGGATGACCTTAAGGGTCTTTTCCAAGCTAAATGGTTCTATGATTCTATGATTACTTACTTGTCGTTGACTAAAAAAAACTAAGGAGATGTTGAAATACTCTTAAACTTTCACAACTGCAAGATGTACAGACTAACAGTCGAGCTTCAGTGCTATCACAACCCTGTGCTCAGCAACTGATATACAAAGCAGCCTTTTTCCTAAATCCACTAGGAATACACAAATGTGTACAGTCACTGATACTGTGACTCTTACATGTGCAGAGTGAGTCTACTCACAGTGAAAATCTCAGTGTGCAAACACACAGCAACAGACTGCTTAACAGCACAGCTTGGGGTTGGAAGGGACCTTAAAGATCATCTAGTTCCAAACCCTCCCATGGGCAGGGACACTTCCCATTAGATCAGGTTGCTCAATGCCTCATCCAACCTGGCCTTAAATACTTCCACGGAGGAGGCACCCACAACTTCACTGGGCAACCTGTTCCAGTGTCTCACCACCCTCAGAGTAAAGAACTTCTTTCTTATATCCAGCCTAAATCTATGCTCTTCCAATTTGCATCCATTGCTCCTAGCATTCAAACCTGAAGAGATCAGACAAGAAGATGGGAGATGAGACAAAAATATGAGGTGACCTGGCCTCTAATCTGCTGTGCTGTGCTCTGCAAAGCAGTAATACAACATATATCATTTCAATCACACACCAAAATTTGATCCACCAGACCACACTGTTTTCCCACATTACAATTCATATAAATTAGTGGCTGTTTCTCCTTTACTCATGGTTAAAAACGTAATAGCAGCCTGCAGTAGCCAGGCCTCTAAATGTTATATTATAATACCTCTGTTTCTGTTCAGCCAGTTTCTCTTCTTCTTCCAGTAGCATTTTTCGCCTCTGTTCTTCAGCTTCCCGCAGGAATTTCTGCTTTCGATACCAGGCTTCATCTTCTGCTTTCTGTTCCTGTGCTTTAGCTTCTAATTCATGTGCTAATTGTCTAAATGTAAAGAGATCACATGTTAATAATTCAAGATAAGTACCAAGAAATTACTTGATTGCTTAAAAACTCATGAGTAGTAACAAAGAACTGCTGAAATGAGATGTCACAAATGACTGTGTAATCTCCTTTATGTGCTGATGAAGTACAAGAGGAAGAATTATAGTAGTGACTGTTACAGACAAGAGGGCATTTCAGGTATCTACTTCCTCACATTCTTAACAAATTCCAGCTTCTGAACGTGCCTTGGCATCATGGTACCCACAACAGCAAGCTAAGAATTCCTGGTCCTCCACAAAGTTGGACACAAGGACAATGGAGATTTAGGTTGACTCACAAGCTTTCAAGTTTGAAGACTTGAAGTCCACTATTTTCTGTGGACTAACAACCGTTTTTTAAGCTAAGAATACCAGTTTAATTTAAAAATGTGTCAAGTGAAGCAACTCATAACGTTTAGCATCTATTTAAAGTCCCCTTCCTGAATTTTCTTACTTTTCCCTCTTCTCAAGCACACACATTAGAATAGGAAAAGGCAATTCTGCCACCTTATCCCTCCCAGACTTTAACTTTTCCATTAATACCTCTCTTGTAAGTATTCAATTTCATCCTGTCTGATCCTCTCCCGTTCCCGTGTTTGATAATCCACAATGAACTGGGGATACTTATTAAATACAGGGTACTGTCCTTTTGTAAGTGGAATGAAGTCATCAAGTACACGCTGTGGGTGGATATCAAGTGGTGTAGTCTCCATAAGACGATAAGCTTCCTTAATCACAATGTTAATGTCCAGGTTGTTACGATGATGGAAGAAATACTGTAAAAGACATGCTTTCTCTTACATTCTACTAAAGATTAAGCAAGTTTTTAATATATTTTTCTGGGAATAATTAAAGATCAATAAGATTTATATTCCAAAAGTTATTAAGTTGGCCCTACAAATTATTAAAGTATCACCAGCTCACATGACTTGACCCAAACCTCATCAAGTTGTAAATGTATGTTCTGGTTCTCTTCTTTCTCTTCAAATGGCAGCTGCATAAGGCATCTGGATAACAGGTGTGAATTTAGAATGTCCAACTGCCCACACAAACACTCTGGGTAAACCTCCCTCCACTTCTGGTGTTCATACATGAAGCGTGGAAGTTCCTCCTCTTGAAGGACCATTCTTCCCATCAAAGATCTTGTTCATCAAGAAAATCTTTATATTGGTTATTATTAACATAGCAATAATATTGTCTGTTTGACAGTTCTAGCTAACACCTCACAAGCATTTTTTAAAAGTGAAAATCTTTCTTTGCCTGAAGAGATGTTTTCATATGAAAAACCTCATCTTCCCATAGAAAGTTAAACATAAGGAAGCATTTTTTTAGCTTCAGATAATGTCAAATAATACTGCCCGATTTTGCAAAACTGGAAGCAAAATTAGGAAACAACATGACAGAATGACTATGTCTTGTCTCCACAGGCAAAAGTCCATGTTAGATCCTCAAAACCAAGGTAGAATTATTTTGTGGTTGATGAACTATTGACATTTACATAATGGCTTCTAGTGGCATTAGAAAGCTTATGAAAGCTTTCAAAGATCTCATTGCATGAAATTGCTCAATATTTTACTCAATTATTGTGTATTTGTCAGGTAGTAGACGAATGTTGTTCAGAAACGGATAATAACATAGCAACATAGAAATGAAACACCACCTCCTCACCTCAGTCACAACAGACACAACATTTTATACATCTCTGTAGGTACATTTTCCTATGACATAAATATGAAGATATTTACCTCAAAATCTGCTGTTTGATTACAATGCAGCAAGGCAGTTCTGGAACATATGATATAGGCAACAACAATCATTAGGAAATATGAAGGATGGTTAGAGAAGATATTGTCAAAGACTTTCAGCCATTCTTCTCTTGTTAGAACCTCAGAGAACAATGTTTCTAGAAGAGGCCAAGCATAAACCTACATTATTTGGGAAAATGGACAAAATAATCCATTAGGACAATTTTACCATTCCTTTTAAACAGACAGTATGATTTTTTCTTGCCTTATGTCAATAATCTACCGCTTTATGAGAGAAACAGGAACTAAAGTAGAATATCTGAGGACAAGTTTTATCACTCACTGTACTGTTAATAAAATTATGAATTAAAATTAATATGGTGTTACAATATGAAAGTATCTTATTCTATTTGGATTTGCAAAGTTAAAATCAAATTTACTGATAAACAGGAACTACAAAATTAATTCACCCCTCCTATGCCCACTTCAAAAGCAACAAAAAAGTACATTCATAATTTGATGAGTAGATTTTTAAGCAACGTGGACTTGAAAGCAAAAGACTTCTAGGAACAGCTGTACCATGCATGTGAGATTTATGGTCATAGAAAAGGAAAAGCTACAGGAAAGCAATGATGTATTTTTTTATTCTCTGATATCACTCACAGTTATTTAATGAAAATGCTTTTAAAAAAGAATTACATCGAGATAAAATACTAGTACACTAGTCATTTATCACCACAGTGATATTTTGTACACAAAAGTTGGCTAGAATATTACCTGTGAAGTCACATTGCATTTTATCAAATGTTGAAGTAGTTCTTTGTCATGATGTGCCAAAATATTTTCCATCATACTAAGGATATTAACTGGAGGATTGGGAAAATACTCAAACCAGTGCTGACAAAGATTAACTGAAAGAAAAAAAAAAAAAGCCCACTGTAATCCACGGTGATAATTCTTGACAACCTTAAGGTTTGGTTATAAAGGCTCTGGATTTAAGAGGTAGCAAAACCTATTTAGGATGTTCTCATCTCTCCTCTTTCCTGTCGTTTACTGCTAAGTCAATCTCACAGTACACTGCTCCCCCAGCTGCACTGGCATGAGCATTGGTGTCAATACACTGTGAAGAAGGCTGGGGAATTCATCTGCCTCATAAGTAAAATGAAGTCTGTTCCTGTGGGACCAAGTGGTTGAAGGCAGATGGGAATACTTAAACTGGTATTTCTGTCTCACAAATATACAGCCTGGATGAAGTAATTTATAACATACTAAGAATATTTTCTGTACACTTGGATACTTTTTCACTAACAGCATGTGTTTGCAAAGTGCTTATGTGTGCTTGGCAGCACATACCTTCTGTAGCCTTCATGGCAACTGCAACAACTAATTTAAGTGTAAAGCACTTTAATTTAGAATGTTTCTTTAGAAAACAGCCATAGCCAGCTTTCAGCCAAGCATCCGATGTTGAGTTTTCACATGCTTAAGACAACTAAATACAGTAAAAGTGACCATTCCCTTTGGAGTGGGGAAGGGATGAGGTAAGTGTGTGTTAACTGCTTTTCCCATGTCTCAATATCTTAGTTGTTATGGTATAATTATGGTAGAGGCGTTTGTTTTTACTGTTTAGACCTTACAAATAATGAAGAACTCATAGAAACACTCCAAAAGGAAGTTTAGGATTTTGTTACTATTTACAAGTAGGTTTTCATTTTAAGTATACAGTTGCTACATATTAATCTCTGGCAACACTTTTCAGAAAGCCTGGTGACACTTCAATAGTTTCATCAGGAAAAGCTCTTTTGCATGGGAAAGCTTAAACATCTTGCAGTGTATTCAAATTTTTAAACCTACTGCTTACCTATTACTGTAGCAACAACTTCAAAGCAGATAAGCTGGTTGTTCTGGAATAGTTTTACAAATGGGAATGCTAGCAAAGGAATGTAAGGTGTCTCAGCAAAGATAGCAGACCAGTGAGCCAGAGCTGATAAGGTCCTGTAAGCAAAAGCAAACAAGGGTATAGAAAACATTTTTTCCAAAACCAAGTAAAAATACAATATGTATGTTAGAACTACAACATTCAAAGACAGTAAACTTCAAAATAGATGGGGGGGTTATATGAATTACAAAAACAAAATTGCATGAGGGCACTACATTTCAATTTTAGCATTTCATACATCTGATTACAGCTATTACACACATTTCAGAACATTACATGAAAGTAAAAATCTTGACTGTTTAAATAAATATAAACACATATTTTACCTCTGTAAAACTCTTAGCAGTTTCTGACTTTTGATGGGATACTCATTCTGAATATTCACAAATGCACTGTGGGTCCCCTTATCTATGAGGCTACTGAATGCTAAGTGGTTTTCTGGAAGCTGCAGTAAGGAACGCCAAACAAACATCCTGCAATTAAAATGCAGACTTAGTCAGGCAGCTTCTCTTTCATATGTCAGTAAACACAAGCAATTTTATTCTGTGCAAGCATGAACAAGCACACAAACATACCTATACTTTGCTGGATACTCTCCAAAGCCTTTCAATAAGACCCGCAGACGTTTCTTGTTTAATCCACCCGGCAATTCATTCTATGAATTATGGGATCAACAATAAATGTAAGGATTTATCTTTCATAATCTGTTTCCTTGCACTCTAATGACAGCAGCTAAATACTGAAGTTCCTGACATAGTTTTTAAAAAAAGTGTACTGCTTTCTGTATGTAATCCTAGGTATTTCAACAACAAAAAAGACAACTCAAAAGATCATCTTCTACTGAACTCGGAGAACAGCTGACACTGATTTCAGTCAGAAGCAAAATACATCTAAACTATATATAATTAAATGATAGGTAGAGTCAAACCATGAAGAACATTGACATAAGGAATAGATCACATCTAGAATGCTACAGGAGAAGATATACATCGATGTGTGTGTATGTAAGAATACATACACAAGATGCAAGACAGAATATGGCACAGTGATAACAGAAGTAGAACAGATGTAGCAGTAATACATCTTCTAAATAGTTAATATAAAAGAAATGGCTTCTAAGCAGACATTTCAGAAGCAGGGAAGCGGATCAGATCAAGCAAATGTCCAAAATATGTCACAAGTTGCTTGAACAACTTCAGAGGTACCCCAAGCTGACTAGAGAAAGATCTGGCTGTGTCACATAATACAGGAGAAGGGCTTAGCAGAGAGAGTGGAAATGTTAAAAAATACTAAAACTCCCTCAGTCTCACTGCTCAGACTTCCAAGTGAGTAAGTGCCTCAACTTATTCCTTAAAGTATGTGGCCAAGTATTTTTTGCAAGCAAATGTAAATGCTGCTGATAGGAGCACAAAATATTTGCAACTTCTTCCTACCTCTTTATTTTCAAGTGATGTGCTCACTTGAAGTTTTAACAATCTGCTTTGACTTTTGCTTCCTTTGGATTTCCAAGGACGCTCTGACCTTCCTGGAGTCACTCTCACAGTCAGTTTATTTGCCTCTGACGTGCACTTGGAACAGTCTTCTATTACTTTGAACGTGGGTGGTGGAGGCTAACATTAAGTGAAAATAACTCAGTTAGCATCTTGTAAAACAGGCTAAATACACCATAATTTGATGTTTACTCTATTTCATATGCCAGATTTTTGAGCTTGATGGCCACAGCAAAAGAATAAGACATTTATACTATAAATAAATATATGTATGTCTGTATATGCCTGAATAAATATGTCAGTGAATAAAATTGCTGTAATAAACTGTGAAAAGGTTTATGCAGCTTCTAAACCAGATAAAATACCATGTCATTTCCTTGTTTAGCAAACACTATAATGTAATTGGAATAGCACAAATGTACTATCATGTACTGTTCAGGTTATTTACTTTAGTGTGTTTCTCATTGTCACTAAAATATTTTGCATTTCTATAGCGCCAGTTAAAAAGAACACAAAAGACCTGTAAAAACTTTAATTAGTGTTTAGTGTTTAGGGAGGTTATTAATTCAGTGCTGGAGATTGGGAAAGCAAGTACCAAAGTGGATTGCCCAGTTCATGTCAAACCGGCAGCAAAATGCACGTGTGACTTCTTTCCACATCCTTCCTCAGCTCCAACTCCATCATTATCCAAAGCGGGTTACTGTTTACTTCAAAGACATGGTGATTAAACTTACATGGAATTCTGGATTTAGAAACCTGACTCTCATTAATAAATTACTTTAATAAAGAAAGAACTGGTATTTAGAATGTTTGTTATTTAGGAAGGATTAGGATTATGATTATGCCATAATGATGGATGCTGGTATCCAATAACACAGTGAGAAGAACAAAATGACAGTAACCAAAACACCATTCATGCCCACATTTTAAGGCAGCATCAGTTGCAAAACATTCCCCATAGGAAACGGAACCGAAACAGCACAATTATGCTGTTTCCACCTACCCAAAAATATCATTGCAAAGAAATTGGCGCATACAAACTAATGTAGAAAGAAATAGCACCTCCTCCTTCTCCTAACATCAGAAACATAATGATATACATACTTTAAAAACATCATATTACCTGCAGTAATTATGAAGGGAACCCTACAAAGCACTTTTTCTATGAATACAGTGCTAAATATGGCACTCCAACACGTTTGCAAACTACTGCTGAGACAAAAGTTATGTAGAAAAATATCAACTTCAATAGGATATACTGATGTTTTAAAAAATTAAAAACACTCTACCTGATTTCCTTCTTGAGTCAAGGCTTGGACACTATATAAATTAAGGCTGCCATTTTCCATTACTGATGCAATATACCGTCCATTGGGGCTAATTGCTGCTGTGCTGATTCCCTCCTCATGACTCCCAATGTCAAAAAGAAGTTTGCATGTTTCTATATTGATAAATCTCATAATATTATCTTGACTTAGCACTCCAAGGACCTAAAAATTAAAAGGATTTGTCAATTGATACTGTCAGATACCTAATTCAGCAATGACATTTTACTAAGCTAAAAAAGCAAACATTTAGCACAGTAACTTTCCTTTAGTATGTTATGGACCGATATTCCCAGGGTCCTTCAAAAGCCCCCAAAGTTTATCTGTAGAGTCAATTAAGCAAATATTCAGTTTCAACTGTCTAAAAAAACTGACCTGATTGGAGCCACCATCAAAACTGTCAGGGAGGAATTCCAGGTGACGGACAGCTCTTATTTTTGCAGGCATCTGGATTATTCGTATCAACTTCCTTGATTCTAAAGACCATAAGTGAAGCTGATTTGATTTTCCACCAGCTACAAAAACACGGCCATCTCTGCATCACAGGTGAAATAAAGTTTTGATCAGAACAGGACAATTTAAGTTTGTATTAGCTAAAAAAGAGAGATCATACATTTCTTGCTACATCTTCAAATCACTATCAAGTCTGTCATTTTTCCTGTCATGCTTTCCTGACAGAACAAGATAGCTCCTAAATAATAAAATTTGCTTTTGCAAAGGACAAGTTAATTTTTATTTTAGTGATAATTAAAATAAATTTATTTCAACTGATACAGGACAGTAATAAAAACTGTCATTAACCCTTTCTGGAAGTATCAATTACAGCAGAGTTAAAAAGCTTATCAGAGCATATAGCTCAATACTTCCATATAACATTATAAATAAGGAAAGATAGCAAATTTACCTAGTAACTGCAAAGACCTTGTAAAGTAACGTAGAACCTTCTACAAGTGTTGGCAGCTGATATTTACAACAAAGTGTGTCGAATTCCCATGCAAACACAGAATTGTCTTTGAAACAGCTGAGGATAGTGTTACTCAATGGAAGAAAAAATACCTGGAAGAATACAGAAAATAAAAAGAAATGGATTGTGTTGTCAAGAAAGTACCCTTTAAGTTGGACCAAATGGCACACCAGAGTGAAATACAGCAAGAAACAATGGCACTATGGCTATTACTTCAACTGCTTAATGCAGCTGCAATAGATCAGCAGTGGGTCCCCTTCTTTTGCACCGGTGCAGAACTTGTAACTTTGCCAAGCCAGTGTTACTCACTAAAACAATGAAAATCTTTATCTCTGTTATTTTTATGACTATTGAGCTATCTTATGAAGGTTTCTGATAAGTGCCATAAAGGATGTAATGTAAACAGTGGGAAAATGAACCCAGGAGCACGATGGGATGAGAGACACAAGCCAGAACTGCTTACTCAGCAGCTGCTTGTTGCATCTTCTATAAACCAACTTCAGTATTTAAATAGCAACAAGAGCTTGCAAATGAAGCATTTATCTTTAGACTTAAAATTTCTTAGTTTTCTGTGCAACTATTAAAAATAAAAAACATTGTAGTAGGCATAGCAATATATTCTTCAACTATAACATGCAGATTTTATCATGAGGATGAAGACAAAGCTTTTATACATATTTTTCAATTATTCTGAAAGTATAAATTGCTTGTAATAATTTTCAATGAGAAGAAAAATTAATTACAATTTTTGATGTTGTCAGATACATTTTTGCTAGATGACAAATGACTGGTTTAGATCAGAATTTTATTTTGGCAGCAGCACACACAGCTTCAGCAAATTTCCCATACCTATAATTTTGAAGGTTAAATTGAAAATACTTTCAGGCATCTACATATTGAGGAACTACCTGAAGTACTCACTGGCTGAGATTAATAATAAGTGCTAAAAAGTCTGGGGTTTGGTCTGAATGGTTTCTTGGGCCCTTGAAAATTTGTGCACCTGGTTATGTAGGATGAGATTCCTTTTGCAGAATGTCAGTAACTGAAAGCTGGAAGTTCAAGCCAAATCAGTCATCGGACTAACTAACAAAAGTTACTTGCAGGTAAAGAGTCATTTCACCTACCAGAATAATTTATCTTCAAATAGATTGAGTGGCCTGTTCTTCTTCAGGGACCCTGAGGAACTCTAGGCAATGAATTGAGAGGAAATGCCTACCATGTAGATGGATGAAGATTAGATTTTGGTAACCTGGAGTATTGAACATTTTCTCATTTTCTACTTTGTTGTAGAATAAAGAGGAGGTTACAAGCAGCAGTTGAATAAGCAGTGAAGCTTTGAAGATGGTGGTTATAAATGTCTGCTCTTAGCTATTCTTTCGTATTTTTTTAATCTGCTATTCTAACACTGTGCTGCTCAATCTGTCTTTTTAAATTAGCCTTGCCCTGTACCAACTTAAAAGAAGGTGTATTTGGACACAAACTGGGCTTAAGTAAAGAGGCAAAAAGAAGTACACAACAAAGACTGGTGTAACACTATTACGATGGCACAGAAAGCAAATAAGAATCCAACTTTGGACAGTGAGTGTCAGGACTGTGGTCTAAAGAATAAATCTGATCTTTATAAAAAGACTTATCTGTATGTTTTAAATTGTGTTATGGGAGTTAGGATCAGTACCTCTAATCTAAATACAGGAAAATGAAATCCAGATAAATTTGATTATTTGCATAATATCGAGTCAGAAATGGCAAAACAAAACAAAAAATGCAGGCTTTTAATTTTTGATGATTTACATTACTGCTTGTATTCAAAGGTTGTTACCATAATGTAACATCCTGATCCTACCAACTTCCAAGAGCCATTTATCAATAAGAACACTGAGCAGGAGAAAAATCTTTTCCACTAAAAAAATGCAGCAACCTCTGGAGGGAAGGAATGGTAATTACTTTAGCAATACACACAGCACAACAGTTGTAATAAAACAAACAAACAAAAGTGTATGTGTGATCTTCCACAGTAACTGCCAGGTGACTATTTCAGGCTGACAGAATTTCTGCCCAACCTAGTGATGAAGCCACTCAAATGAATAGCCTTGCTCTCTGCAGAGTCAGCATGGCCTTTTAGAGACCAGCCTGACGAGGACTTTTGTTTGAAATTATGTTTGTAAGTCTATTCACTGCAGGGCAGCATGTGTATAAGTGAAGCTCAGGCACTTCTTTGGTATTTTCTGTAGTATTTATGCCGAAGTTTTGACATTTGGTGGCGCAGGCAGACCTGTTTAAAGCAGCATAAAACTAAGGAAGACCTATTTAAACCACTCCTTGATGCAACATATCATCCTTCTCATTCCCTCTGTTGTTCCAGTCTAAGTGTCTGTGCAGCAAACTGAACCAAAGAAACCACAAGGCTAAAAAGCAGCATTTTTTTTGGTTTAGTTACTCCTCAGTTAGCTCCCACACTCAGCACTCAGCATGCATAGGAAGAAGAGCATGTTTAGAATAAGCAGCTGAATAGGACAAGTGGCAGTGGCTCTTTGAAATCCCCACTGTAACACCAAAACTGTTCTTTTTAACAATAACCTTAATTCTGAAGTTCACTCAAGCTGGAATTAATCTCTAGGGATTCCTCTGATCCTACACCCAGGTCACAGCAATGTTAATCTAGAAGACAGCTCCAACTTCCACATCAAATTGGGTTAGTCAAGGTCATATCCAACTAAGTTTTGGGAATCTCTAAAAATGGAGGTTCCCTAAAAATTGCAAGCAGAACTCTGAAACTACTAAGTCATGATTCTAGCAGTCAGGGTGATGTGCCAGAGACAGTTAAGGAGATTTGCCCAAAGAACTTAAAAAAAATTCAGCTATATTTTCAAAAATATTTTCAAGTACTGTGATTTTAACATAGGGTGTTACTGCTCCTGAGGTATGTTTGTTCACCCTTGAGCAATTGCTCTGCACTCACCTTCTGGATACCAACAGACTGACGAACATTCAGCTTCCTTTTTCTCTGAAAGGTGTCCAAGTCCCACAGTTGTGCTGTATCAGTGGATGTAGTGATGGCATACCTGCCAGAGCCATGGACAGAAATAAAAGACACTGAAGATTCATGTCCCCTCATCCAACTAACTAGTTCCTTGGTTTCTGTAGAAGTTGATGGAAAAAATGAAATAGACATGAATGCCATTCAAAATGAAACAATTAAGACCTTATTCTTTATTTTCAACACTGTGACATGAAAGAGACTTATAAGCATATCTAGTATGTCACCGTTCACCACCACAGCTCAGCAAACAAGAAAAAAAGGTCTTCAAATAGTTACGCCTAGGAAAAATACAAACAACCTATCTCCAAGTAACAGATTTTGTAAGTTATTCTCAGTTCTATGTAGAAAGCCAGCATGCACAGACTTGTTTAATTTAGCCTAAGAATCTATCTTAGCATTCTTCATAGGCAGGTTATCCAATGTGAACACCTGCAGTAATCTCCAAAAGTTGAGACTGAATGTTCTAGTTGGAATTCTCCACTTGTTTTCACTTGTGGACAGTATGTATGAATGATCATACAGCTATTTACAGGTGTAAGGAAGAAATGTTTAATGACAACAGGCATAGTCCAAAACATTTTTGTGCTGTGTACTACACAATGTGTCTTCTGACTACCTTGTCTCCTGCTTGTGTCTGCATGACCACTAATCTTGCCTCGGCAACCAAACTGTCTTTGTGGCAATTACACTACTGATGTTGAGCGCTCTGCCTGACAGCCCATGGGGTGGTTCCAGCTGACCTACTGCTGTGGCATCAAAGATGGGAAATTACTATAAAGCAGCTCATAAAGCCCAACAGTCAAACTTTCCGCTGTGCAAACAGATAATTGAATGCTTAAAGCTAGTGTCACTTGGGAGTATGACATGGGATAACAAAGCATGGCATCCACAGCAACGGAAAGAGTATTATCTAACACACCTCTAAGGAATGTTTACCCAATACTGACTAATCTGAGCAACACTTATCTTCTAAAACATTCTTTATTATTGGTGTATGGAAATGGCACAGTATTCCACATGCAGGGCTCTGTGGAATAATTAAGATTTCTTTAAGTGCACACAAAAATCTAAGTTAGGTCTTACTGTGGATAAAAGGAGGAAAAAAACCATAGAGGATTGCAGACCTTAACGCTGTGACTCTTCCTCTATAGTGAGAAACAGTGTTACATTAAAGTATTCACTGATAAAATCAGACTCTAACCTATAAATTGCAGATGATACAAGACAGTACCACTGTGCTTTTTGATACATTTAGATTTGAACAAGGATACAGATCTACCTGTGCACTCAAAAGTACTGACAGTTCTTTCAGTGTGCATTGTCACTTTGGCCAAATATTTTACTGTACATGTAGTTAGTAACTGGTTGAGTTGGAAACTAACAACCTGTCAATTGTTTTTGGTTTGTTTCTACATAGAGAACCTCATTCTAAGCAAATATATATAGAATTCATTTAAAAAGGCACTCAGAGCTATGATCCTATACTAGACTTCAGTTAAACAGACAGTTGTATTACTCAATGGAAGCAAGAAATTTTGACAAAACGAAGGATTTATTTATAACTCATATTGATCCAAAGTATTCCTTTTTTAGATAGATGATGTGAAATAAATAATATTTCCATCAAAAAAACTTTAAAAAAACCCTCAAGATAAAAATTAAAATCATATAGGTTTTCAGAGCAATACAGATAATAAGCCTTTAAATTTCTCCTTACCTGTATCAAAGCACTTAATGGAATAATCTGCCAAAGCCACCAAGAATTCTGTCTTTCTGCGAAGATTAAATGCCAAAGCAGTGCAAGCCTGCATCGTTCGCTGAACAAGGTTGAACCTATTTAAAAACACACATTCTCATTGGGTTAGGAAGCTTTGGTTCTTAATGTCAAGTGAAATAATAATTTAATCAGCGTTAACATATTTCACTGAGAGAAAAAACAATTCCAAAGAAGGGATAAAATAAATAATATATTATAAATCTAAACCCCAGCAATATAAAATTGAAAAGACTGATTGAGCTACTTCTGCATTGTAATTCATGGCTCATACTTCTTGTGGTAGTATTTAATCTCTTCAGTTCCATGAAATTTCTACTTGTTCAATTTGGAGCTACAAAATTCTGATGCTTTGGAGCAACTAAACTAATAAAATACTTGGGAAGCCTAGATGAGATACTGGCTTGTAGTTTCAGCTCTAAGCAAACTACTGTTTCCATGTTCATGGAAAACTGTCGTGCAAAACCAGAGCTGTGGCATGCTATCCAAGCAAGTTCCATATCCCTGAATATTACAGATGACAAGACAATTAAAATGCCTCGACAGAAATATTCTTACCTGTTTCCATTCAGGTCAAAAAGATATATATTGCCTTGGTGGTCTCCAGCAAGCAGAGAATCTCCAGAACTATCAAAAGCCACATTCAGAAACCGTATTGTCTTTGAGTGGTATCCTTTGACACTATGAATTATGTTTACTATAACTCTGCAAAAAAAGCAAGCAGAACAACCATGCTTATAATCGTTTTACTGGAACATATTTCTTCAAGTCCTAGGATTAAAATGTTCCCAGCTTATGCCTTTATAATTCTAATTATTCATAGGGTTCTAGGAAAAATCTTATTCTATGAGAAGCATCTACACTAAATAAAGGAAGTCACTCACTATGTTGGAAAGCAGTTAATAAAACTTGTAAAGCAGATGGAGGAAATCCACCATTCATAGTTCTTTTATGTGGCTCTTAGCTATCCAATTTCCCTTGACATTATTAATGAATAACACTGACATATAAGGTGGTGCGTGATCTACTAAAGTATGCAGATACATTAGTATCTAAGCCTAACCCAGCACTCAGCAAGCAACCTGGCTCTTCATTATCACTGTACAGAAACCCACTAGAAAACTGAGAAGCTAGGAATTACCATAAGAAACCACTTGAACTAGATTGGACTAGGAAGACAGACAGTTTGAATACTATTTCTTTTGAGTCTTCAAAAGCATGAAGCAAAACATTTTAACCAATATTAATTTGAGATGTTATGGAAGAAAAGTTACTGGCTTTTCACATTCTATCTTTGTACCGTGATACGACGCTGGATGCAGAACTGAACCCCAGATGCAGAATAAAATGTAACAGGAAGGTTTTTCAGGAAGTAGGATATAAAGATTTGGGTGATCTACTATGCCAGGATTTCTTGGATAGCACTGGGACGCCCAATTATTTTCTGTCATCAGTTGGATATAAATTTGGAGTCTAAGGCTGTACAGCATATTGGCAGGCTGATCAAGGCTGTAGAGAACTTGCAGAAGACTCTGATCTATGTGATAGTTATCTGAGACACCTATTGCCAAGTGAGCAGAGTTAGCAAACAAGCGCTGGCATGTGCTTGGCACATATGCAAAGTGTGAGTGAATGCCAGAAAGGCCATGCAGCCACAGTACAGACTCGAGACAAAATCAATGTTACTTAATTCTGCTAAGACAATTCTTCTTTTTACAATAAAAGGGCTAATCTGTTTAAAATGTTATTAAAATTTAGTGATGCCGGGATCGTTAGAGACATAAAAGTCATACAAGGCATGACTTCTGCTTCTAAAACACCCTGAAGCGTGAGTAGCTTTCAGAGTATTACAGCACCTCCAAGGTCTTCCTCAACACCACTGCAGGCTTGTCTGAATCAAGTCAGGAGCTCATGGAGATGCATTCAGATCCTTCATGTTACAACATTACACCGGGACCTCAACGCAGCACTTTGCGCTCCTGCTCTTTAGCTTGGGACAGACAGGATTTCCAGAGTATTTAAGACTTTGATTGAACTCTTCAGGGATGATGCGTTGCTCGGTTAAAATAAATAATCAAAGCTAAACTGTGAGAGCTGTCCAGGCCCTTGCCCATCTAAGCTGTGAGAACTCCTGAGCATGGAGGCTTCACAGTCTCCCTGGGGTCCTGCTCCACCTTCAAATGTAACATTTTCCGCTGTTAGCCACCCAGGCAGACCCAGGCCGCACCTCCAGCCGGCAGTACCTCAGGTGAGCTCCTGGCCCTGACCCCTCGGCTCACTCCCCGCTGCCCTCGGCCTGCCCAGTGCACTGGCCGTTCAGCTGAGGCGCTGAACCCCACCGCCGCCCCCCGACCCCGCGGCGGCCATTACCCGCGCCGCGCCGCTGGGCTGGGCTTGCGGAGCCAGACGGGGCCCTGCTGGCGGCCGCCTAAGTCGCAGCTCTCCATCCTCGACCCGCCGCCGCCTCCCCTCACGGCTCCTCCAACGGCCGCCGCGGTGGGAGGGAAGAGGGGAGAGCACACATGGTACAGCCCGCTCCCGCTTCAACAATAGGGGGCAGGAGGAAAGAGGCGGGCTCTCTCCTTCCCCTGATATCGGCCTGATGGGGAATGGAACGGCCCGAGTGCCTGCCGGGAAATGTAGTTTCCCCTCGTGGGCCGGGGCAGGTCAGGCCCGTAGGGTCGGCGGCACCGTCATCGGGCAACAGTGAATGCCTCCACCTCCGAGGCGGGACTTCCGGCGGAGGTGGAGCCGGAAGTGGTGGCGGCTCGGCCGAATTCGGCGGCGCCACGTCCGGCTCGGGGCTCCCCTCCCTGCCCTGGGCGGTGGCAGTAGCAGCGGCGGGCGGACTGACCGGCCTTCGCCTCTCTCTCAGCAGCCGGTTTGTAGCGAGGCCTCGGCAGCGGCCGCGAGCGGCGGCGGCGGCAGCAGCAGAAGCAACATGTCGGATCTAGGGGACTGGTTCCGGAGTATCCCACTGATCACCCGCTACTGGTTCGCCGGGTCCATCGCGGTGCCGCTCATCGGCAAACTAGGCCTCGTCAGCCCCGTCTACCTCTTCCTCTGGCCCGACGCCTTTATCAACCGCTTCCAGGTATGGGACGCACTACCCGTCCCGGCATGCCCTGCGGCAATCGTCCCATTGGAGAGCGGGGCGCTAGGCTCGCGCGGCATGCTGGGAGTTGTAGTGCTGGGGGGCTGCCTCCTCCCGCCGCCTTCGCCCTCCGCGGCTGCCCGGGAGGGGACCCTTTATGAGCGACACGGGCCATCCCCCGTGGGAAGCTGAGGGTTATTTCCCCGCTTAACCGCCTTTAGGCCTGTGGGCCCCGAGTTTAGCCTGTGCTCTGCCCCCACAGGGCCGGGACTACCCACCAAGGTGACACAGGCTGCAGTGCCCAGTGCTGCCAGCGCCCCTGGGTGAGGCGACGGGGGCTGTGACAGGCCCTGCAGTTCGACTAGTGTACCATTCTCGTGCGATTTTCCTTGGGGTTTTTTTGGGAAAGTTGCTGTGCCAAGGCACTTTGTAATACTGAAGCCCGTGGCTGTGATTTCAGGTGGCTCTGCTGCCCTTCCTTATGCAGGCCAGGCTTTGGGCGCAGGCATGTGTGTGACCATCCCGAACTGCAGGTGGCTCTGGAGATGTTAAAGCTGAGCTCAAGAAGTGCATCTTTTACACCCTCTAGCATGCCGAGGTGTGGCTGCTGTAAACTAATAGCTGAGGTCGTGAGATTTCAAATGCACAGTGGTTTTGGCTGCATTAGCAGTAACAAAAGCAGTCACTTATTTCTTTCCTTGCACTGGGGGGTTACACCTTTGCCAGAATGTATGGGAAGAGCAACCACTGGATGAACTGATAATTGAAGTGAAGCAATAGATTCTAACCTTCAAATTTCTATAACTCCTATCTCCAGTGAAGCAGGCTGAATGCAAAAAAAAGGCTAAAAGTTAGTTCTCTGTTTCATGTATTTTCCTCTAAACATAGTAGGTTATATGTCTCTTCCTTTTAGTTTCCTATGGAACGATGAGGTTCAGGATCCCAGTGCTCTATTGGGTTAAAAAAGATCTTTTATAAATGACAGGAGACTTTCTGCCCTTGCTACACGCTGCCAGGCAATTAGCTGTGGCTAGTATTGGTTATTGGGAGACTCTGAATCAGGCTCCAAATGCTCAGAGCACCATGTGCTCTCTGGAACAGTATGCTAAAGGCTGCTGTGTGAATTGCTTGGCTTGTGTTCAGTAGGTAAGAAAGGGCTCCTTCCAAATATAACCCTTTTAAAATAGGGTTATATCCTTGCTAGATGGAAGTGATATGGGAAGTCGTGTATGTTTTCTTTTGTAATCTTAATAGCTTTGCTTATAAGATTCATTAAAAAAAATTGCCCAAACTGTAAAATCTACCGGAGCAGCAGTAATTGATACTTGGGCTACTTTTAATCTGCTACTTGATCTTAAAATAAATTGATAGCAAATGAAAATAAAAATGTCTATACATATAATTATATAAATACATCTTTCTCTTTTGTTCTGGACAGATCTGGCGGCCAATAACTGCAACATTCTTCTTCCCAGTGGGACCTGGGACAGGATTTCTCTACTTGGTGAATTTGTATTTCTTGTATCAATATTCATCACGATTAGAAACGGGTATGTTATTGATTACATTGTATGCATGTGCTGGGCTCTGCCCAGAGTTGGAAGAGAATAAGAGTTAGAGCTTCTCTTGGGAATATTTGTGGTAACTGGGTTGTGGCTGTTCTGGACGCAGTAGTGAAAGTGATGGCTCATCTCTGTGCCCGCAAATAAAGGTCTACTTGAAGCTGCTCTGAAAACGGATTTTCTTTCACAGCCTCCTTTTTGTTGGCAAGGAGCCTGTCAATTTAGGATTTGAACCTGATACTTCTTTAGCACAGCCTGATGCTTTTAGCTGTTGGATTTCAGGAAATGAAGGACAGAGTCTATAAGATGTCATTACCTCTTTTTATTTCTTGTATCTGATGTCCTTCAACATAATAGAGTGATGAAGCATTTGTAATAATGGGTATGTCCATCTTGAAAACATATCAGTGTCAGTTGTTTATTTTTTTTTTAAAGGCAGTGATGCTTATCTGTGTTATTCTGTCAGTTGTGTTGAATTGAGAGACACTTTCTTTATACAAGTAAAGTGTACCCACCGTCAAATAGAAAAGTGGAAAAGTTAAGGAATGGGGTGGATTTTCCATTAGTGGGAAAAATTTAGAGTGGAAGAAAGGAGATCAGATAATGGATCATTTGTCTTAAAAAAGAGATTATTGTTACAAGATAACTTCCAAACTGGTTTCATTTTCCATTGCACAGTTCATTGAAGCAAGATAAAAATTGCTTCTATTGAAGTAAATAAAGTATTTGCAAAGTCAGGCTCCTCCCAGAAGTCTTTATGAACAAGAATGTCACGTTTTAATCGAGTGTTAGAACTGATGGTTTAAGTGGAAATATGTTTCAATGTGATGTTTGCAAAGTTGCATGATACAGATCCTTGGTAAACCTATCATATAGAGGGTATTGGGGAATCCCTTTTAAGTGGGAAGAAATGTAGCAGGAGCAGGGAGGAGTGGTGCTGGTTTGTATTTGGTTGTTTTCTTAGCAAAATTAAGTAGCAATTTAATAGCTACAAATACTTTCTCCTTTTTTTTGAGCCTTTCTGCAGTAGATTAAGAACTCAAGAGTTTGGATGGTTCTACTGTCCCAAGCTATGTGTAGTAAGAGTTAATATATGCAAATTATAAGACATCACTACTTGTATGTGTACTTACAAAATGCTCTCATTGTCAAACTGTGGTGGAAATCTAATGCAAGGAGAAGTTAATTCTTTTCAGCAGTAAATTTAGATTCCTGTTGTACAACACATCTGTGTTTTAAAACTGAGAAGTCAGCTGTGTTGTTGTTTGAATCAATACAATTCTTTTACAGTAGTCTTTCTGGGTCTAAATGAGGTTCATTTTTGTTGGAGAAGATAACCTTTATGCAAAAGGCTCAGATTGTTCTGAAAGTGGGGGTTGTATAAATTGCTGCTGATACATTTACAAGTGAAAAATAGCATAGGTCTGTGCCTCTTTTTGTCTCTAA
Source organism: Turnix velox (assembly GCA_013400935.1). Taxonomy (NCBI): domain Eukaryota; kingdom Metazoa; phylum Chordata; class Aves; order Charadriiformes; family Turnicidae; genus Turnix; species Turnix velox. Next base: position 177,070 of record VZTY01032571.1, read on the forward strand.
AACTGGGGAAATGAAACTTGTCTGCTTTCGGAATTGTACATGGTCATTGAGCGCATACTGGTAGCTTACATGCTAGCTTCAAATTTAGCTGTCAGCAATATCCTTATGGTTTTGTACTGTGCTGGTGCTCTCCTAAAAAACCGACCTCTCGCTTCCTGAGGAAAAGGAGATGGAGATGGTTTTATTTTTGTTGGAGAAGATAACATATATCATCATGGCCAGCAGAATATGCAAAGCTCATTCCCCAGCATTACATGTGAGGTCAGGGGTCAGCAGCTCTTCCCTGATGACTGGATTATGCCCTGGGCTCTCCCGAAGGACCTGGTGGGCTACAGCTCACCTTGCCCCTGGGCTGAGGTTTTTTGCAGACTGCAGCTCAGTTTTCTTATATATTAATTGGGAAAACAACTAAAGTAGTTTGTCTAGTATTCTTATTGCTAATCTACTGTAAAATAAGTAGTTTTGATTTCTTCCTATTCTGGAGGAATTGCTGTGCTGCAGTTTTGACACGATCAGTTAGCTTCCTCTCTTTATTTGTTTCTATTTGTTATACAGCAACAGTAGGGATAAAACTCCGGTTTATATAGTTCTCCAGCTTCACAACTTTACAAAAGACTTTTTCAAAGTGGTTTTTTTCCCCCCCCTTCATGTAACATGCTGAACTCTAAATGACTGAAATGGCACTTCTGTGTAGGTTGAGTTACTCTAGTTATTCTAAAAACCTAATCCTTATAAATAAGTTTTCCCTCTTTTTGTGTACATGTAAAATAGTTGTAGGAAGCCAAGTGATGCTACCATTAAGTGCTAGTCTTCTTTTTAGGCATTTGGGTGTTTAGTTATTAACAGGTAATACAGCTTGTTTGTAGGGTGCTGTGTTTGTCACTGGTTTGGGTCTGTTTCAGCATATTCTCAAGTTTTCCTAGGAGCACAGGAAAACATGGAGAAATATGAAAGTTAATAGGAGTCTTGCACAAATGCTGAGGTCCACACCAGCTTTTTTCACAGTTTGAAAGCTGTGCACCCTCCTTGTAATCTAGATTGAGTGTAAATACCATTATATCTCTTGAGTCTGACTAAATGATGCAAAGAGGATGCAATTTGCTTAAGGAGGGGCTGGCTTTCACATGACTCAATCCTTAAACTTTGTGTCTATGCTATGTATTGTGTGCTTCTTTCTGGTACCTTCTTATTGAAGGATGGGGTCCAACTCTATTTTGAGGTCTTGTGAAGTTAAAACCACTTGTCTCCAGGGTTAACGTGTGTTCTTTGTTAAGTAGAGTTGCTGTATGTGACTTAATACTATAGCTTGGATGTCTTATTTTCTCGTCCTATAGGTCATTTTATTATAAAGCCATTTAAAATTAAAAAATAAAAATCATAAACCACAGACAGGACAACTGTTATTAACTGAGCTTTTCTTTGATTCCTAAAAGTGAAAATAAAGTAATATTACTTTCTTACAAAATTTCCTAACAATTCTTTTTGTTTACAGGGGCTTTTGATGGAAGGCCAGCAGATTACATGTTCATGCTCCTATTTAACTGGATCTGCATTGTTGTATCCTTCTGCTCATCATCAAACTTTCAGTTCTCGTATTTCTTTCTTTTCCAAGTCTGAGTTTTAATAGCTAAGAGTTTTGAAATGTAGCAAGTGTTCACCCACAGGTGAGGTTTTAATTTTCCTGAGAAGGTAGTGAGTGACTTGCTGGGAGAGCACTAATAAATGTGTTAATGCAAGTATCTAGTCTGGGGACTAGAGTTGCTGCGTATATAATGCTCTGATTGAGCTGCGCGAGCTCTCTGTGGTGTTTGCTGTATTGCTTCACTTACCTGCTTTTATGGGTTCTGCTTGGGCTGAGAGTGAATTTGGTGTTTTTAAGATATCTTGTGGAAAGAGATCTGATTTCTGCCGTTCCCTGAACTGGAGATTCAGAGGTATCTGGTGGAGAGATCCTTTACCTGCAGGGTACAAGTCAGCTGAGTCTGAAAGCAGTGTTGTGATATCTGCTCTGAACCAACTGCCTGAAGAAGGGTGGGCTTGTTGATTTGGGAATGTTTTCCATGAGCTGTCTGATTCTACGTGAGTTTTCCTTGGCTCTTGGATGCAAAACTGGGAGTTGTTGTTACACCAGATGATTGATTGTGCTCCCATTCAGAGGGATCTTGAGAAGCTGGAGAATCTCACAAAGCTCAGCAAAGTGAAGTGCAGGGTCCTTCCCCTTGGGAGGAGCAGCCTCAGGTGCCAGGACAGGCTGGGACTGGTGATCTGCAAAGCAGCTTGGCCAAAAAGGCCTTGGGAGTCCTACTGGACACCAGACTGACCATGCTCCAGCAATGCACTTTTGTGGCAAAGGTGGCCACCAGTATCACAGGTTGTGCTGGGCAGAGCATTCCCAGCAGGTTGAGAGATCTTATAACTCCAATCGGGTCAGTCCTTATGGGACAATTGGGGCCTGCATTCAGCTTCAGGTTCCCAAGTATGAGAGACACATGGACATCGTGGAGTAAGGCTAGTGAAGAGTCGCAAGGATGATTAAGGGGTTGAAGCATCTGTTATATGAGGGCAGTCTGAGAGAACTAGGATTGTGCTGCCTGGAGAACAGGAGGCCCCAGGAGTGCTGTATTATTGTATCCATGTAGATGAGTACCTGATGGGGAATGGAATGATGGAAATGGAGCCAGACTTGTCTCAGTGGTGGGATGAGAGAACACACAGAAATCAAAGCATAGAAAATTCCATTTAAATGTAAGAAAGACTTTTCTTAATGCAAGGACAGTGAAACACTGGCATTAGTTGCCAAGAGAGACTGTGGAACCACCATCCTTGGAGATGTTCCCATCCAGTCTGTGCTACTTCCTTGTAGCACTTTTCTGTGGCACAGCATGTGGAAAAAAGGGAGAGATGACATCAGTGTGAAGCTGATGAAGCCAGGGAGGCATGATGAAATGCTGTTGCCTTTATTGATGGATTAATATGTCTAGTTACATTCCACTGTATGGAGGGATTTGCTATTTCTGCTACTCCTGTTGAGCAGCAGCAGTAACTTGGAAAATAATGTTGATGTCTAGATCTTAAGAAAGCAGCCAACTTCATTGTGGTTATAGGCTCCTGGCTGTGAGCTATTAGATGAATCTGATCATGGCTTTACTTGCAAACTGGTCATTTAAAAGCTTCCAGTTGATTGTTCCATACAATACGTAAGAAGCAACTTGGATGTGTCATGTGGGAAAATGCTTGGTGCCATTTTATTTGCATTCATAAACTCTTGAAAGTATTCTGCTTATAGTAAAATTTTGCAGCAATTCTTTCTTGCTGTAGTAACTGTTGCATAGAAATTCCTTTGGTTTCCAGAATAGGAGAGTACTGTTAAAGGCCTATGTCGATGCACTTCAAGGAATATATTTTTTACAACTCATTAGCAATATGTTGATATTTTTTTAATGATTTGGTATTCCTTTAGCAAGAAACCAAACCATTTTAGTCTTTAAAAAAACTGATGAAAGAATCCAGCTCTTAAACCTGTAACATAATTTTATGCAAGGACTGATGGAGTTTGTAATTAGCCAGTTTTGCTATGGAGGGAAGGCCAGTGCATCTATCAGCCATTGAGGTAATGATTTGTGGTAGCTTGAAATGCTTTTGAAAAGCCATTACTGAAACTAAACTTGCTAGCCTCTAGATCACTGGAAGTTGTTTTTTGTTTTGGGGTTTTTTTTTTACCAGTGGTTAACTTAGTAGCTACACAGGAACACTGTGTTAATTTTAAATGTTAAAGGCCTTTGCATGTCTGTTCACACAGATTACAGAATGACCCAGGTTGGAAGGGACCTCAAGGATCACGTAGTTCAGTGTGTGCAGTTTCCTTTTGCCATTGTAGTCTTTCAGGTTTTGCTGCGTTTTCTTTAATGGTGCAATGACAGATAACTGGCTTGGCAATGGACATGCAGGTAAGTGCTCTGCAGTTTCTTAAGCAATAATTTTATGAAACTTTCTGACTACTTAATGGCTTTAGGGAGAGCATTATGGGCATAACTGCAGAAGGTGGCTAGACATGCCTGCTTTATATCAAAGTAAACTGCAGTGTGTGTGGTGTGGGGTTTTTTTGGTTGGTTTTTGGTGTTTTTTTTTAAAAATTTGGGTTAGCCTCAGGTAATGTCACAAGCCTGTATTTGACCCTGCTACTCCTAACCAAGTCAGGGACTTAAGGAGGGAAAATTTGCTCTTTGTGTAGTCAAAAAGTGTTTGGTCTTTTACTAAAATGGACACAAGATGTCACCTGTACACTGTTTCTTCTAATACATGTGTGTCTGCATTGTTAGTTTTTTTTATCTAAAAATGATTCTTGGGTTCATTAGTATTCTCAAATTTAGTTTTCCTTTTACTTGTCAACAGAAGAACTTTTCAGTGAAATATAAAGCCTGAGATTTCAGTCAGAACTGTGAAGTGCAAAATCCTCAGAAGAATGACTGAAACATTTTTTTAGAGAACCGCTTACAGTGAGGTGGTTCTTACCTCCTCAGATACTGAGGAAAATGGGAGAGTTTTTCTTGGATGTAGCAGAGTATCAGAGAACTGCAGGTCTTCAGATTACTTCTGTTGTTCTCTCCTCATCTTATCCTGGCCTTGTCACCCCAACCCTGCACCAGTATCCCTAATATTCTGTACGGTCTTATCTTAGCATTTATGGTGTCTACCAGAGGAGCCTGATAAGTGATAAAAATAGCAATCAAGCATCTGCAGTCAGGACTGAGTTCTGCTGAGGGCTGTCTGTACATTAGTACTTAAACAGTTTTGCTGTGGGGAAGATGCCACAAAATTCTACAAAAGCATGGTGAAGTAATCCACACCTTATATGAACTTTAGACTGAATGTTGGATTGTAGCTGTATAAAAGATGGTTAAGATTGTTTTACATCTGTGTACAAAGAGTTTCTTAAAGTATGGAGGTTTTGCTTGTGTTGAGTGTGTTGCTTAGAAGTGAGAATTTAAAGTAGGATAGCTGGACCTGCGTTCCTGTGTCAGATACTTTTAGGAATTACTTTGTTTTTCCAAAAAATAAAAATAATTTTAATAAATATGCTAAGGTTCTTGTGTATCAAGTCAGATTGCTAGTGTGCTACAGGGCTTGGGGAAGGCTGGGCTGATGTCTGTGTACCGGCTTTAACATAGAATCTGTTAAATAGCAGTACCCCTGAAGGGGATGAATTCTACCTCTCTTCCAAATGCACAAACTGATTCATAGTGTTAAAACAGGTCATGGAAATGTTGCTGGCACAGTCTGTCTTCAGAAACCAACAGAGAGACAAAATAGTGATTTATATTAAATAGTCCAGTAAGCTAATTCACTGTCACAATAAGGAGTATTTGAACCAGTCTTGTCTCCTGGCATGGAGCATTGGTTGATTCTGAGCTTGATCAAGGTTGCTTTGCCGAGGCTAGCTGCAGTACCCTGAAATGGTGATTTATTAGTGCACCTTTCCTTGTGGTGCTCTTGAGGGGCTGGCAGTTCAATGGAGTAGCACTTCATCTGGAACACTGTCTTAGCCCCAGGTGAGGGCGTTTGGGTTAGTGCCCTGGGATGTGAATGGAATTGACTGTAGCACTAGTATGTCACTGACTCTGCTTGTAGGTGTGCTGCCAATCAGCTGGGAGCAGAGGGGTTCACTACAGGTACTCTTTCACTTAGGGTAAGTTGGAGCCCTTTACTTTGGCATGGACGTGTGGAAGGAAATGACCAAGTATATTCTCCTGCTTAGCTTTCTCAATAGCATTTGAACAGATCCATGACACATGATGGCACAGATTTTGAAGCAGTCTTTAAAGGTTTTGCTGGTGTATGATGCTTACAAACCATTTTTGAAGCTTACAGCTCCCGCTGCTTGCTTGAAGTTTCTCAGGCTTCTGTGAAAGTGGTGTTAACTTTTTTTTTTTTTTAAACATTGCAGTTGCTGATGATTCCACTCATCATGTCAGTACTTTATGTGTGGGCCCAGCTGAACAGAGACATGATTGTATCATTTTGGTTTGGAACAAGATTTAAGGTATGTCACACAGGATATTGAAATGGTTTCTGCCCAGAAGATGCATGTTAAGGGGCTGAGGGGCAAAATATAAGTATTTTCTCTTATAAAGGTTTCCCATTCTTTGACATAGTTGTATATGCCTCGAGGTACAGCAAATACAAATTTATTCATGGACTTCCATATGGAATTGTGGCTTTACTGAAGAAACGTCCTGACAATTGAAATTCATCAGCCTGAAAAGATTAAAAAAAAATCCTAATAAACATTAATCTGGGTAAAAGCTGCATGTAGTGACAACACAGCAACAAAAGGTTGACATTTGCATTGTTCTTTCCTGGGCAACCTCATCTGTTTCTGCCAGATATTGTAGCAAAAACTCTTTTGATAATTGTTTCATTTTCAAAACCAGAAATATTAGGCCTCTGCTTCAGCTGGAAGCTTGCAGTGGAAAACAGAGTACAAAACACATCTAATAGTGTTTAAATGGGTATGATTAGCCTAAAAATGATAATGGTTGCTTAGTTTGGAGGATCCTACCTTGGTAGGTAAGAATCTGCTGAAGTTAATATATCAAGGTTTGTGTAATGTCTAAAACATTGATATTATAACTATTCTTATTAGTTCAGTGGGAGGCTAAGCAGGTATATGTCCTTAACTAGTACTTATGACTTCTGTCTTCATTGCATTCACTTTTAGGCCTGTTACCTCCCATGGGTTATTCTGGGATTCAACTACATCATTGGTGGATCGTAAGTATTTGCTAATGTGGCCAATTTGAAGTTATAAAAGCTTTTACAGCTATTGAACTTGCTACTGAATTTAGAAGCAATATTAAAATGAGAGGCTTAGAAGCTCTATGGTCTGATGCTCAGTGTCCTATTGTGGTCCCTTAAGATAAAAGCAAAGAGTAGGTGTACATGTGAGAGCTAGCGAATGTAGGTGAGGGGAAAGTAATAAGAATTTGATATGTTTTCTAGCAAATCTACTTATTGAGCCTTTTCTTTACTGAATAGTACTGTGCAGTAAAGAAAGATGTCATGCCACATGACCAGCCACCTGTACTAGTTTTAAGGACAAATTTAACTTGACTCTGATTGCGTTTTAACTTCTTTCCCTCACAGACTTGCCCAATGTGATGTTTTTTTCAGCTTGTGAAACAAGGGAAAATGGCAATAACAAGTTCACAGAGTAGCATTTCAGCACTTGATGAATTAGGTTAGTCAAAGAAACACAGGGAATAGCAACGAAGTGATGCAAAAATCCCCTCTGTGTATAGTCTTTCCCCATTAGTGCCCTTTGTTTGGGGCCTCTTGATGCCACTGTAACGTAATTAGTGACAATAACAAATTCTGTGGTTGATTTATATAAAAGGAGGAGATAGTACAGCAAAACTGAGGTCTCTTATCTGGCAGTGTCTCCTACTGACTCATCTGTCACTGGAGAAAACTGCTTGCTGTTGGATACTTGCTGTTTCTATGCATGATGGAGGGTACTCATTCAGCAGTGTTTTTGCAAAAATTTGGAACAAAGCAGTTTGGTTCAGCAGGAGACAGGTTGTCCAGGGAAAACAGCAGTAACTTCTCAAATACTGCAGACTATTATTTTAGACACTAATAGCTGTAGGGTCTAATTCCCTGCTGTAGACAAGTATTTAATTGCATTTTCAGTGCAGTCTGTAGAGAAGGCTTGGAAGGGAGGCAGGAACAGCCTGTTGATGTGTTGGCACTGAAGGTTGTCCCTTCTAAAAAAGTGGCTGCAAAATGCTGAGGGAAGGGAATTTTTTTGTGATTCACAACCCTGACAATTCCTGTGGCAGGTGAATAGCAGTAACTCGTGGTTGATAGTTGCTCATTATTTTCAGAGGGGACAGCATGTGAAACTATTCCTCTTATTTTGCTTTGCAGAGTCATCAATGAGCTGATAGGAAATCTGGTTGGCCACCTGTATTTCTTCCTAATGTTTAAATATCCAATGGACTTGGGAGGAAGGAATTTTCTCTCCACGCCTCAGTTCCTGTAAGCTGGCTTTATTTATTGTCTCACTGTTTGTTTGGTCCAATGTTCTGTGTTGTTCATAAGACGTATTTGCTGGGTTTGTAAGTTGTGTCATGCATTGCTAAATCAACTTGCTTTAGACTTAGCAGAAGTGTTGAGTTTCTTGTAAATGGCCCATGTGAAAGTGTTAGTTTGGGGTTTTTTTTCACCCATGGATGATTTGTCTCTTACCCACTCTTAAGAGTGACAATAAAAGTCACAGTTCTGCAGTCAGTTGAGCTGTAATGATGAGAACTCTCTAATAATTATCAGATTGTATTTTTTAAAAAACAAGTCCTTTGAATTATCTTTTTTATCTACATTCCCATGAATCATTACAGTATCTCCCAGCTCAGCAACTTTTAACAATAATTGGAGTCAGTTGTAGATTTATTCAGGACTAATATATTCTGCTTTGCAGTTTGTACCAGTCACCTTGACTGAGACTGTGGGTCTCAGTTTCTAGAGTGCTTTTTCTTGTTTATTATTTTGGCATTGAAGTACTATGACAGAAGCCAAGGTTTTCCCTTGTCCTCAGCCTTTTGGTCTGTAAATATTCTTCCTGTACCAAACTTCAGTCAGCAACTCAGTTAACCCTTTTTTATAGCGTAAACTGCTTATTAGAAGTTGCAGAGTTGAATGACAATTATACATGTTTTAGTAAGTAGGAAAGCTTTATATTCTACTTCTATATTCACAAACCCTTCTGGTAAATCTAATTATCTATAAAGATTGGAAGACAAAACGTTTAAGTGTTTTTCACAGTAATAACTGTTTTGAAACCGCCATCAGTCTTGTTGGCTACATGAAATTCTCTTGATTCCTTGCATGTGTATTTAATTTTTCTCTATATTTGAGAAGTAGAAGTGCTGCAAATGTTGCTACGAAGGGATTAATTTTGCCTTTGCACTGCAATGTTTTGTTTTTAAGAAAAGGATACTATAATGAATTTCAGAAATTTTTCTAATGTTATAATGACAGACTCCTCCTATACAGGATTATTCCTCTTGTAGAAAAGAACCTGGGGTTTTTGTCTAGGCCTCAGATTTTGGTGATCAAATTCATCAAGGATTTTTCAGGAGCTCATTGTAACCATTGGTGAACTGGAATAACCCTGCATTGATGGCATCCCTTACAAAATGCAGAAGCCATATTTAAAGTCACTCTATGAAATGTTCACTCTGAGCTGTAGTTTGCTCTGGCCATGTCACTTGAGCTTTAGTTTCGGACAAGCTCGTTACTTGAGCCTGTTTCCCGTAGTCTCATTAGTCCACAGTTCCTCAGGAATTTTTACTTGGAGAGCAGTGAGGTGGCTGGATGCTGTGGTAACAGGAACTTTGCAACTATTGAAGAGAGAGAAGTACTCAGAAGTTATTTAATGTTTTAAAAACTATCTTCCCTGGAAAAAAAAAGAAAAGTTAAGGGAATTAAGTTTATATCACAGTATTTGTTTTCAACAATGAGATTCCCTTATGTGTGGGGTTTTTTTTTCCTTCCCTGTGTTTGGATTATTGTATCTAACCATATCCCAGAGATCAAATTTCAAGAGACAGAAGTTCCCGTTTCTCAGCATGACTTCTCCTAGATTTGGAAAGAATTCTGTGAAGCACTGCTTTGAAAAGCAAGTTTTATTGCAAAGTCTAGCAGCTAAAACAAAGCTTATGGAAAAGTAGTCTGGCATTTATTCCCAGGGTACAGGTGTTGCTCAAACTCTCTCCCTCTCTTCTGCTGTGTACTAGATACCGCTGGCTGCCAAACAGGAGAGGAGGAGTGTCTGGGTTTGGTATCCCACCTGCTAGTATGAGAAGAGCTGCAGAAGATCAGCAGGGTGGTGGAAGACACAACTGGGGCCAAGGTTTCCGGCTAGGTGACCAGTGAAGACCTCCTGCCCTCTTTGGTTTTGGATGTAGAACCCACCCTTCCTGGTGCAGAGCATGCTTAAGAACTGAGTTCTCTGTAGCGCTGTTGGATTTCACTGATTAGAATGTTTCTGGTTCAAGATAAAATGGAAAACTCCAGAAGGGAAAAATGTAGATCTTGCTCCAGGTTAGCCAGTAGTATCAAATTTGATTCTGCCATTAAAAGAAAAAAAAAGCCTTCTTTACACAGTATTTTCTGTCTATTGCAATGGACATCCATTGTGCTATCTTGTTCCATCATATGATGGAACAAGCTCCTGGTGTCCTGTCTTGTGTGGCATGCTAAAAGCTTGGTTGGTGGTGTTAAGGGAAGAAATCAGTGTGAGGCAGATGGTTCAAACTAACCCTGACTTTTTTCCATGGCTGTGTTTAAGTCCCAGGATCTCTGGAAACATTATTGAAGTGATATCTTTCTGCATTCTAAAGCAAAGTGCAAATGTCTCATTTCCATTATTGAACTGTGTTTGGAGAGGATTTTTTTCTCTCTGTGCAGCATTTGTCCTACCTTCTACAGGATGGGCTGGGCAAGATTAAGAATAAAAGGGCTTTAGTTTGAAGTGGCAATAAGAGATACAGGATTGAAATCTCTGAACCCTTCATGGCATGTTACAAGACTTGCTCTGTTTAAACTCAAGTTGTCTGATTTTTTCCCCCTGAGATCTGTGAATTCTTGCCTTCAAGGTTTCTATTTTGATTGCAAAATGGGTAGCACAAATACTAAAACTAGAAAATTTATCATTATGTTTAATGGAAAGGGTACTTACTGCAACATTGTTTGTTAACTGAATCTTCAACTTTCTCTTAAAAGCTTTCAGACATCAAAGAATCAAAGAAGGAAATAAACTTTTCCAGAGTGAAGATAAAATAGAACATACAGCTTTGCTGCAGGACTCTTTCATCATCAAATAAGAAACTATGTACACTGTTTATTAGGATCTGTACTTTTTGAACAAAACTTTTTGACACAGAAAAGGGAGTGATTCTGTACAGTAGTTTTTTCATGTGCTGGGTTCCCGTGGGCAGAGCTCCAGGAGCTGTAATGCCAGCTTGTTACTGACTCACTGCATGGACTTCAGCAAACTTCTCACTTAGCTCAGTTTTCCCAGCTGCAAAGAGGACTCATGCATGTCTCGTGGCATTAAGGTAGCTGTTCCCACCTCCCTGAGGTGGGAGCTGATAGTGAGCAAGATAAGGTTTAGTGCCACAATAAATGCCAACACTTTAGCTAGGAGCGCATTTACTCTGAGCTTAACCAAATTTCTGAGTTGGAATATAATAGTTATTTGCTTTTTGTTTATAGTTGGAAGAAGAGCATCATCACTAGGATGAGAGTCAAGTCTCTGAATTTTCCTTTGGCGTCTCTTTACTGAGTAGGTAGGGCACAGAAAACTTCTGCTGCAATGTGTTTCTCAGGTACCTATAAAGTGAAGCAAATCCAGGCCAAATGCATTTATTGCTACTTTGTTTCTTCAATAAACCTGGGTTCTGAAGATTTAAAAACATGTAAATACTACATGATGTGAAACTGAATGGAAAATAAGCTGTCAGACTGGTAGCTTTTAGCCAACCTGCTGGACAAAGATTGCATATTCCAGCTCAATTTGTTGATTCAGCTTGTGGAAAAATGTAGAAGATTTGTAAGGATCATAATGTGTTTAGGTTTTATAGGGACTTGGAGTTCAGAAATCACCTGCCATTTTTGGCTTGAGTGATGAGTTCTAAAGATACTCTTGTCTCTTTCTGTGTATAAAGTGGTAGGTAGAAAAGAGGACTGCAGTGTTCTAAATACCAATCTGGCATTGACCCTCAGCTGCTTTCTGACTGCTAACTTGAGCAGTCAGAACCATCATTTTTGTTGGAGTCATGATGCAGCTGGTCTTTCTAGTCACAGTAATGTTACTGTCCCCAGAGTTTTTGTATTCATTTAGAGTCAGGACCTAACCATTAAGTGAAGATGCAGTAGTTTGTGACTTGCCCGAAACCCTGGTGTGCTTAATTTGCAGATCATTTTTGTGCAGAAGGCTAGAAGGTGGGCATGAACAGGAGGAAGCATGGCAAAAGTCATTTTCCTGGCCCAGTGCAATATCCCTTGTCTTGCTTTCTAGTACTGCTTCTCTAAAGAGCTAAAGGTTTGCAAGAAAAATAGACTTCTGGTAAGTCTTGATTAGCTTTTTAGCTGCTTTAGGTCAATTTAATTTGATTTATGGAAATTTGATTTCAGAATTCCAAATTATTACTTTAGTTGGTTAATTTCTCACTTGCCTCTTGATGTGAAGCACTGGTTGTCCTCCAGCATACATTGACAATGGCAGTCTCTTGTTAAATGAGTACCTCTTTTCTTATTTTGTACAGATAATATCCCCTTTTTGTAATCAATTTTTGTTGGTAAAGTTTTAAATTAAAGTTTTAATCTCTGTTACTGTCTCTGTTTTGCTAAATCTTATTTCAACTAGAGACAAGGCTTGTGATCTGCATGGCTCGAAGACACTTTGCCAGTTCACTGTGACATCACCTCCTTATGTTGATAAAAGTGTTTAAGAAAATTACCTGTTTTGGGGTGGGAGTCTTGTCTTTGATGAGCTTTTGTCTGTTTATCACCATGGATTTTGACAGTCTGTGTCCTTCTTGGGCTATTAACATTTTACAGATTTTTTTTCTGATATACTTGATTATTCATCCTTTATTGTCCTCTGGGAGGAAGTGTCCTTCTACTCACCCTCAGATTTGTGAGAATGATAGAGATAGCTTACTCTTTCAGGGGTAAGCTTGGTGTTCTGCAGTATGCTCTCTCTGTCCAGCCGCATGTGCCCACCTGCCAGGATTTGTTTTGAGACTCTTAGCTCATTGAATTTGGAGACATGTTGAACTTTCTCTGAAAGACTTTTCTGGTCCTCATCATTCATCTGACTGCACTTTTCCTGTCACCGTAGAGGCACCAAAGAAGATCAGGGACTTGGTACATAAAGCAAAGTGATTTTATTGCTCTCCTTGAACTGGGAAGTCTTAAATCTACCAGAAACAAGTGTGTGGCAAGCACGTGCCTTTCAGTTTTGCTGCAGCCACATAAAGAGGCAGTGGAAGAGCCAGGAATATGGAATCAAATGCTTTTTCCTTAATTCCTATTGTTTCTTCTTGGCAACAGCTCCTCTCTCAACACCACTAGGAAATGTTGTGTTGCCATTGACTTAATGAGAAACTGGACCTGTTGCTTCATTCTGTCATGTAATTGTTGCATTAGAATTGAGAGGCTTGGATTTTTAGAATTGAGTATTGTTCACAATATAACAAGATCCTTTCAGTGTTTATATATAACTGTGTTACCTTATCAGGGAGGAAGACTGCTTTGCTTCGGGGGTTATGGCAGGGAGCTAGAGATATACATGCTAATGTAGTTTGAAGCTTCTGATATTTCAAGTTGCCTAATGGCTCAGTAATCCTGTTCTGCATCCATGGAGTGGAGATGATTCATATTTTCCCTTGTTCTGTGCTGGGCTTAGGGTTATGGGTCAATTTGTACTTGCTGTGGTATGGCAGAGTGTTGATTTTAGCATTGCCATTACCTGTGGTGGTAGTTGTTTTGTGTGTCCCTAGATTCTTATTTTCCCATGGATGAGAGTAACAACATGAATTCAAATTCAGAATTGAGTCTGTGGTTGTGATTTTATTAATTTAGGTTAAACATGTAGTATCTGCACATTAAGCAGGAGTACTTGTATGTAAAGGTGATGATGTCCTGTTCTCTGGTATTGAAAAGATAAGACTATGGCTGCTTGTGTTTTTCAAGCACACTTTTGGTGATGAAAGGAGTTCTGATTGTAGCAGTGGCTCACCCTTTTCTCATCTAGAACATGGTCTAGGAGGATTATATAATACCGCTTGTGAGCAGAGGTTGCATTGAAGGGGCTGTGACTGTGGGGCACTGGCAAGGCCTCTGCAGAATCTTGTAAATGTTGGAGGCTGAGGGAGGGAAGTGATGATGAAACCTTAATTCTGGTGCCTGGAGATGATTTGGTTTTCAGTTCTGTTTCCCACCCCACTTCCCCTTCCAAGGACAAAGCTCTTGCAAAATGCCTTTTGAGCTCAAATCGGCTCTTAAGGCTGAATTTCTCTGGATTAGTGCATTTAAGTCTCCTGCCATGAAGATTGTGGTGACCAGAGGCAACATTTAAAATTAGAAGCCACTACAGGCAATCTCCTCACATCTGAAACTTTCTATTATTTCTTAAAACGGTTGGTGTGTATTTATTCTGTGAACTGGCCATGGATGAAAGGACAGCAGATGGATCCCTGTATTAGTGGTTTCATTGACTTATTTTAACCAGAGGTGTGAGGACGCTGCCTGCATCGACCCTTGGGCTTCTCAAGCCACCTGGTAAATCTCTTCATGCTTCTTTGGTAGTGTTTCTCTTTGCTTTCTAGAGGAAAGCAAGCTTTGGTTACCTGGTTATTAACAGTTTGATTAGCCACAGTTAACTTGAACAGACCCCTCAGCCTTTTCTAAAATCATAACACCCTCAGGTACTCTGCTATGGCACTCTTAGTAATGTGGTTAGTTTTAGGTTTTCCTGCAAGGACCATGGAATTGGATTGGATGATCCATATTGGGTCACTTCCAATTTGAGATATTCCATGATACTCCAATTGGAAAGCATTTTTGTAGCACTTGTCTTCATCAAGACTTACTTGACCAACACAGGGGCAATGCTGTAAAACTTCTAGGAGACAATCCAGGTAGAGAATTAATTTCACAGTTGTAAGCAGGGAAAAGATTAAAGGGTCTTCCCATTGCCTGTCCCTCTCTCTACAGTGGGGCTTTTCCTCTTGGATTAGCAGAAGGGGCTGTTGTGTTTTTCCAGTCCATGTGTTCTTCCAGTCCATGTAGTGCCTGTCCTGCATACTGTTGCTCCTGTACACAGGAGAAGGTCTCAGGACACTGCAGCCAACAGTGTTAAGGTTGCCTGATGCTCCAGCAGTGATGTAGGCTGAGGCAATTGCATGATGAAGCAGTGCAACTCAGGTTATGTTGCGTGGTTTTTTGCTTTTGTTTTTTTGGTTTTGGTTTTTTTTAATGAAAATGTCCCATGTGTATTATTTTGGTGGATGTATGAGGTGGAGAAGTCAAAGGTACTGACTTCTGGAGTAAAAACAAATTGGTCAGGAAGGGATCTGGTGATGCTGAGAAACTGGTTTCTAACTGGGCTTGAGATGCAGGGGGGAAAAAGATTGTATGCATTGTCTGATCAAAGTGTTTGTTCACCAGCATGGACTCAGAGGTGGCAATCTCTACTTGGGCTGCAAAGAAAGGCAATGCCTGGCTCTGTCCTCATCTGTGGAACCCTTAACTCCTCAGTGGTACATTGGGGGAGGGGGATGAGATGACACACTCTTTGGTATTTGTACTTGCAGCCGCACTCAGTGGATTAAAGGAAGCCTGTAACACCCCTTTACCTGCCTTTCAAAGCTGTTTACTCTGATCTGCCTTTGCTTATTACTGTTATGAATTCAAGCAATTGCAAAAAAAAAAAAGGACAATCTGTGTACCTTGGGCATTGGCCTTGTTTGTTTTCAGGGCTCAGGGGAAGGAGTTACCAGTAACTGATGTTAAGATTTCAGTGTTTTCACCCAGAAGTTTTTACCTATAGATTCTTGTTCTTGAAAGCTGGTTGAAAATCCAAAAGATAGAAAGTTTGGGGTTTCTTCATGTACAAATGTGTAGGGAAGTTTGTCTTGTCCTGTACTCTGTTCTGTCTTGCCCTAGGTATGTAATTTAAGATAAAGATCCAATTATCCTGAAAAGATTCTGAAGCAGCATCAAGAAACTCAAACATCCCAAAGCCTTATGCAACTGATGGCATAAGGAACTTTTGTTGTTTTTTCAGCTCTCATGTAAATTCAGCTATCAGATTAAATCTTGCAGGAGTTCGCACTTTTAAAAGATCCTGGATGAGGTTTATGAGGAGGAGCACAAAAATTTTGCTGAAATTCAATTAAACAAGCACTCTGGATCATGCAGTACAGCAGTATTTACTTCTTTTTCTATTTTATATCTCTCGGCAATATTAAAACCTGAGCCACAGCCTTCACTTCTTTTCAGGGAAAGAGGAAATATGTGCTCCTCTCTAGGTGTAGAAAGATCTGGTTTGGCTTCAGCTGTTCAAGGAGCCCCCCAGGGAGATCAGCACACCTAAACACCACACACAAATACAAATCTATGTGTGGCGAGTTAAGAGGAAGGAGGGGAGGAGTGTCAGGTGGGATGTGCCATCAACTTTCTCTGTTTGACTTTCCTTGGTTGTGTTTGAGCTTGTGGGGTTCCACAGCCTGAAGTGGGGATAGGGGAGACGAGGATGAAGAATTGGCTGGGTTGTTTTGGGGTGACCGTGGAGAGTTTCAGGGGAGTCTCCTGGGATGCAAATGGCTGTTCCTAAAGGCTGGAGTAGGGAAGGTAGCCACTAATGTGAAAATAGAGGCGAAATCCCCTGGTGTGTGTGGAGGGAAGGTTCCTAGCTTTAGAGCAGAGTTGTGTGTGGTTGCAGCATGTGCTGGTTTCACTGGAATCATATCAAAAAAGTTGTGTGTGTGGTGGAGGTGGTTTTTGCAACGTGAGAGTATGTCATTTAGATGACACTGATGAGGATGAAATGCTTCATGTTTTTATTTCTAAAATGACTTTTCAGTTAGGTTAGAAGTTTCAGTGGGTTTTCTGTTTGCTCTTAGAGCTCAAATCAACCCCTTTAAGCTGAAATCAGAGCCTGCTGTTTTGACTGGGGCAAAACACTTCTGCAGCCTTTGTTTTCAGTAGTGGCGTGGTCACAGCCTGTCATTGCAATGAGACAAAAAGTAATAGATTTGTGGTTCTTGCCTGAGACAGGACTTGCATGTTGGAAAAAGGCCTAACTTGGATCATTGTCAGCAAGCTTCTACTCTTTTTCTTTGTGGGCAGAGAAAGTCAGAGGTGGTTTGAGAACCTATGGTTTCTGAGCAGAGGGTTTCTGCATTCCTAGTGGAAGCTTCCTAGCATGTCTGCTGCTCTCATTGGTGTACAGTCCAGTTTTTAGTTCTCCTGCAGTACTATTTAATTTACATCTCCCTTTTTTTCTGATCTGCAACTGCACGTAAAGAATGAGGTCAGAATTCAATGTTTCAGAATAGCACAGCGGGAAGAAGAGGGATATTCTCAGCTCTGCTGTGTTGTACCTGCCCCTGCTGCCCATGTTCTTCAGAGGCAGGGGAGAAATACAGAAATCATCAGATGAACCTGCAAAATGTAGATCCTCATCATTTTAGAAATCCTGAGCAGGCTGCAACAGGGACACTTCATCCATTGCCTGCTGTGACAGCTATTGTATATGGTGAAGAGCTCCAAGCCATTTTCAGAAGTTGACTGGTACTTAAAATTGTGTGCCCAATAGCAATATTGGTTTTATAGCAATTTATAATTTTTTCTTGCCTCCTCTGCTGGCTGTCATGCAGACAGTAAATTACCAATATATCACTCTACTATTTTATTTTAATTTTTTTCTCCCTTGTAGGTGATAAGCAATTTGATACCTCTTTCCTTGCTTACCTCCATCTCTTTTTTCCACGTACCAGTTACTTGTTCTTACAGATGGTCTTCCAGTGGAGTGTAGCTAGTTAAATTAATTCTCCTCAAATGCCATACATGCTTTTGGAGGCTACTGCTGCTATTTCAGAAGAGCTTTTGTGCTTTCAGTCTTGCCCATTTTTTCCCAGTTTTGTTAACTCTCTAATGAATTCTCCAAACCTCCTTGAGGGGTGTTCCTCACTGCGACCCTGTGAAGAGATATATAGGCTGTTTTGGGAGCACAGAGGATTGTGAAGGGCTGCAGCAATGGTGTGTCATTGCAGATGTACTTCTCTTCCCAAGCAGAGGGGAAGCTGTCATTAACCAGTTTGCTCTGTCTCCTTCTGGACTGTTGGATGTGGAGTCCTTGCATGGACAGTTGCCTTCACAAGACATGGGGTTTTAGGGTTCACAGAGCCACCCAGTAAGAAAATGCATTTCTCACAACATGTTTTCCCCCTCTCTTTGTCCATTTCAAAAATTGCATTCTTTCATATAATGCCATTTTTAAAGAAAATAAGGAAAAGCAAAAGCAATTGATACTAGTTGATACCATTTAACTTTCCTGGGCAAGGTGATGGTAGCATTGAAGGGAGAAAATTCTCTGTCAGAGGTACATGGTGTGGTGATACTGCATGTGAAGGTCTAGTAAATCTCTTAAGAACTGTATCAAGTCTAATTTTGTGAGAGCAGACAGATAACAATAGGCCCTACAGCTGTATAATTTGGTTGAGTAGGTAAGTAGATAAGGGGACATTTTAGCTGGATGCAGTCCTTCTGCTGAAGGATCTCTGATAGCTCTGTAGCTGCTGTTATAGCACAGCTCACCAGTACCAAATGATTACTGCATAATTTAATGCCAATGCAAACAATGTAAGCTAATGAGTTCACTGCCTTGTAGAAATGCTTTGTCCTCTAAATCTTCTCTCACCAATTCCTCAAAGTCATCCTAAGCTTTCTGTGTCCCCTTATGCGATTTAAATGAGATCAGTCGCATCCTTGGCTGGCTGGGGCAGAGAGGCTTGCTCCACAGAGCAGCTCTCTGAAGCCGAAAGCAATGCAATCTGGAGGAAATCCTGCTGAGTAAGGAGAGTTGCTGTTAATGTGTAATCAAGTTGTGATAAGACCAGCTAATAAAGATAAGGTTCTCAACAAGTGGCATGGGACAATGAGCAGGGAAATGGAGTATGGAAAACTCTCTGTGATTAATCATGGCCCTCAGCTGCATTGTTCAAAGGAAAAAAAAAAGTCTCAAAGAGGCGTGTTTCTGGAGGGGAAGGAGAAGAGTAGGAGGAACCAAGAGAACAGAACAGCAGGAAAGTGGTTGTACCTCTGTGCCCATTAAGGCAGGACCTTGACCCCAGGAAAGGATGTCTAAGAATAATTTAGTCTGAATGCCTCCATGGCCAGTAGGCCAGAGAGAGTAAAATCTCACTCATAGGGGTTGATCAGGTTTTGGAGAAAAAATATGAGCTTCTTCCTGCTCCCTCTCTGAGGATACTTTGATGGAACCTGAGAGGCCAGGCACTGGAGGAACACCTTGCACAGGACATGCCACTGCACCTCCTTAATGTTTGGTGGTATTTAACTATTGCCACTGTCAAAGTCACAGAAGCTGAATATGCTGCTATTTCTCTTGATCCAGGCTACATTTTTCTGTGGGACAAACCAGTAGGGTCAGCACTCCCAATTCACTTGCTGTCTGCTCTATAAAGCTTTAATCTTTCCCCCTTTTGGAAGAATATCTTAAAAATGCCAGGTGTGCTAAAGTAAATCCTTAAAAGTAAGTATATTTCCCTTGGATGGTTGCTGCTGGGCACAGTGCAATGATAAACCATGTGTTGCTGTGATGATTTGAGGAACCCACAAACAATTTATTGTAGTTCAGAAGACTATTATGTCACCAGATGACCTCTACCCACTTTGAAGGGGGAATTGGGGTAGAAATAAGGAAACCTGAGGGCTAAAATACCAAGAGACCTGATAGAATAAAGCTATTTAATTAAAATTAATAGAACTAAAAGTATGATGTTTATCCCAATACCAATACTAAATATACAAGGATTATTATCAGACCATTTTGTGCTCCTAGCAGGGCACAGCAAACATAAGCACTACAGCTTTTGGGGGAAAGGGAAGGACTCAGGTGTCTGCCACTGCAACAAGAAGCTCTATGATGGCAGCCATCATAGAAGAGAGAATTTCACAGAGATCTTTGTAATTTACATTGAATTTGATGTTCATAGTATGAAATAATCCCATTGAGCAGCCTGTGTCAAGTGCCCACGTTTCACTCTTCATCTCTGCATCTGGTAAGGCTTGAAAGCACTGAGACCTTGAAACCCACATACCATAGCTGGCTACAAAGAAAATATTTTCACAAATTCAGACACTGATGTCTTCTAAAAGCACAGTTTTCCCAAGCATTAGAAGAGAAATTAGTCCCTTGTCTCTTAAACTAGGACAATAGCCCAAATGAGGGCAGTTTTGTGGACTTGTGCTTGTCTCCGACTATGCCACTGTGTGTCAGGCTTCAGCTTTGCCGAGTGTTTGCCAACAAAACACTGGGACTGCAAACCAGGAAAGAGCTGGTGTGCACAGGGATGAGAGAGGAAAAAGACTTTAAGAAGTAGTTATATTCATACCCCGATCTCTAGCTCCTCTTTCTGAACAACAGTAGCAACAGATAGGATGTGAGCATAATTTTTATTTTCTCCATCCATTTATATCCTTCTTCCCACCCAAATGGGGATGGCTTTAAGAAGCCAATGGTCTGGACTGTATTTGAAGAACATTGATCTAGTGCTGAAGAAGCCCAAGTGTCAATTAGGAAATTGCTGTCTGTGCATGATAATTCAGGAAGAGCATGGTTTCAGAAAAATGCTGATCTTTCTTGTCTGGGAGTTTGTTTCTTGGCTTGCTTTGGCACTGGTGGCTGTGGTTCAGGAGCAGCAAATTAAAACTGGGCACAGGAAGCTGGGCAGTTCTAGCTCATGTCAAGAAATGGATGGTAAAAGTCTGATAAGCCCAGAATAGCTTTTATATTTAATCATATGCTTGTTCCATTAAAAAAAAGAGTATAATGCAGTGTTGATGAATTGAGAACATCAATGTGCAGGATGCTGAGGAGACATTGATTTTTGGCTATACCATCAGGAAATGGGGATGAAGCTCCCTGAGTGATGCGGAGAGAGGGAGCTTCAAAACTGCCCTGTGCCTGTGTCCTTCAGCTATTTTGCGACTGTTTAGGTAAATCAGCAGCTTTTGCCAAAACATAGGGATTAGTAGGAGAGCTGGGAGGTACAGCTGTGGCAGGCTGAGGCCGCAGATGGCCGTAAACAGTGGCTCTGGGAGAGTTAGAATTGCCCTTTTTCAGAAGGGGTGTCAATGCTATGGTGAAATTTTAAATGCAATGTGATTTTTTTGTTGTTGTTTCTTGTTGAAGGTCAGGGCAGCAGCATCTGCATCCACCCCAAATGGGAGGGTGGTGCTTTTACTGAGTGAAACAATTTCTCTCCTGCCAAGGGCCACCTGGAAGTTATTTGTGAGCAGAGGGAGAAAGCTTCAGTGACCTGCATGACTGCAGTTCCTGAGTCACTTGTATATTTACAAAAAAAATTCTAAATTAATAAGAGGGAGGTAAGGAACTGAAGAAAACCACCCAGCCCCCTGAAAGGCCAAGCACATAATCAATAAGCCTGTTTAGAGGTGTGACTTGCTGCTGCACAGCTGAGGACAAAGCGCTGCAGACATCCTTCAGTGCCACCACCCTGCTGCCTGCTCACTCTGAGAGGTACACTTCATCTTTGTTTGGATACTGAAATGCCCTTGAAAGCAAAATCCCCAGAGAAGGAGGTGGTTTGGAGATAAATTTGTGTTTGGCAAAGCTCTGCCTGTGCTTCAGGGCTGTGAGGTGCCACAGTCATGGCAGCTGGAGCTCTGGGATGGTACTTAATACAATTCCACCGTGGCTCTTCGTGGCCAGCAGTGATGCTCACTCCAGTGTCCTTCCCTCAAATAGCATAAGATCGATGCCCATGAGTTTGAAGTGAGGGTGGTGCTGCCCAGGTTCAAGCACAGGCTGAGTATGAAGAAAACCAAACAAAACCTTTGTGGCCTCCTGTGATTTAAGCAGTTATTACTCCCACAGCAGAGGACAAAACCCCACTCTTTGGATAAATGCTTATCGTTCTTGAAGCTGGCACAGCAGAGCTGAGCAGTCCATGCTTCAAAAGGCAAAGTAATTAATTCTCTGTGCTCCCAGCCACAGCAGTCTCCGTTGTGCAACGCTGCACCACAGCCGGGCATGGAGAAACTTTCTTTCCAATCAACACAAGTATTCCATTTTTTTCACTCTGATACAGCAAGATTGGTTTTCCTTTAAATATTACTGAAGACAATGTCTGTCTAGCCTTTCCATGACCTTCAGCATGTAGCTTCCTGTTAAAATTTCTATCCCCCCCACATTCAAATGCTGGCATTAAAAAGAAAAAGAAGAAAAAAAAAGATTAAAATTCCTTTTGTTTAAATCCCTAGGAGGGAGACTTAGAGCATTCTGCCCTTCAGAGGTGGGGATAAACCTCAGCTCCGGGTTCTTTAGTTGGGCTTTCCTGCTATTGTGGAGAGTGAGTCAAATTCACTTACCCCCCACCCCCCAACCCCACCCCAGATGCATTTTGCCTGCTGCTTGCCCAGTTGGAACCTACTGGTGGCTGAATTTTGGATGGAGATCACAGTCAGATCTGTGTTTCCCAGTCTGGGATTCTTCTGTTACAATGCCTAAACCACTGGCATCTTATTTCTGTCATAGCTGCTTCAGATGTGTCCCCTCAGTCTCACTTTGGGCAGTGCCTACCTATATCTCCAACTGTATCACAAATAATAATTAATAACTGCATATGCTGATTAAATTCAGTGCTAATTTGAATTCCAGGAGCATGCCTGGCTTTTCAGGGCCAGCTCCCCTGTTCAGCATCACCCCCTCACCCAGGGAGGGCCAAGGGGACACGGCCATACAGGTGAGGCTCAATGATGGAGGCTATGGCTGACTCAAATGACTCCAAAGTGCCTTGTGAGAACCTGGAGCAGGACTGTAGGTAACTGAGGAGCCAAAGAGGCTTGGATTTGTGTGAAACTTTGGCTGTGGTGATGCAGTTTAGTGTGTGTGTGGGGGGAGGATTGGAGGTGACACTGCTGTTGAATGGCTGCGGGAGCCAAGTTGAATGTTTCCACCTCGCCAGAGAATTGCATTGTCCTTGGTCAGCGTTAGCCCATGGCCAGGGCTGAGAGGGACCGTAGGGTCAGAGGATGACAGAAAAGAAAAACCCATCAGAACTTTTAATTAGAGATATTTGTTAAATGCTACGGTGTGGCAAAATGCCTTTTGGTATTGATGGCTTGGTGTGAAAGGTCTGTGGAGACTGAAGAGGCTGAACAGCTTCACTGCTCTAAAGCTGTGGAGACAGTGAATGCTCTTAATACCCAGAGGGGCTCAATTGCACGCACATGCTAATGTGTTATAAAGCACCTCAGGGCACGCTGTCAGGTCCTGCTTTAAAGGGAGAAGAAATTCCTGGGAATGAAGGAGCAGCTGGCACCTCCTGCCTGAGTCCCCAAAACCAAGGTCACTGGAAATAGGAGATGGAGGAAAGATGTTTTGGGAGACACTTACAAGGTAGACACTTAGGCAGGAAGGTGAAAGCTTCGCCCCAGGGAAGACTGATATCCTGGTGGGGTTTTGTGAAAGGCAGGTCCCCAAGGAGCCCCAGTCCCGGCCCACTCCTTTCTCCTCTTGTGCCTTTGCCTCTCAGAAAGGGAACCTTTTTTTCCTGAAAGAGTAAGGAATACTAAGAAAACAGCAGTGATTTGATACAGATATAAACTGAAGCTTCCTTGCTGAGAAGTCAGGACAAAGCCAAGCTGAACTCCAGCTCTCACATGTTTATTCTGATGTCTTATGAATAACTGCATGTATCTCTCAGTTTCTATGCCCATAAACTTGGGTTAATGGTGTTATTCCTTTAGCTGTCTTACAGACATGTTGCAAAACCAAGGATGTTTTAGATTAAGCTTGCTGCACATCACGTTTTACAGCACACTGAGATTTTAAGACTTCTAAGAAAGAGAGGGGGAAAAAAAAGCCACAAGGAGAGGGTGAATTTCTGTCTGAAGCTTCATGGATGTCCTGTTTGCTATGTCCAAGCCAATTTGCTGGCTGTGTGGTTTTCGCAGTACACTTAAATGATGAGATCAGTAATATAATTACACTTACCATTTTGGAGCATTTGATCTGATGGAAATAAGAAAATAATGGAAAAACCCTGCTTTTCCTTACTGTGTTCAAGATGAGTGCAGTGTGATTAGGTCTGACAATTACCCGGTCATTCGGCTCTTACCTCTGTCCTTGCCAGAGCTTGCAGTAATCTGATTGGGACATGGTTCAACTGCCTAACACTCAGGTTTTATACTGCTGTTTCATTCTTTTACCGTGTATCTCACATTCCCTCGCTCTCACCACATTCCCTTTTCCTGCTCTGTTTATGAATATCTTCAGAATTATGCCCAAGAAATACAGGCCCCATTGATAATCACTTTCCATTAGTTACTGATCACAGAAACACAGAGTTCTCCTTTCTGCTGATCTAAATGATCTCAAGTCTCTCTTTTTTCCCTCAGAAGATGATTATAAAGATTCCTTTCTATCACTCATGTGCTCCGGCTTTGCTATCAGGTTGCCAAACAGACTCCCTACAATATGAGTCTTCAAAATTAATCCTTAATAAGATTTCAGGATGGTTTTTTTGCTACCTAACAATATGAGGGCTACAAGGTGGAAGGGAAAGTTTCAGTGCTTACATTTCTGCTCCTAGTGATTATAATGCAAACATACTATCTTGGTTGCCTGTGTATTTCCATGGATCTTAAATTACCACCACCTTATCATCCTAATCACTTAGACTTCTTGCACAATGCAGTGTCTGCCTCTGGCCTGTAGTGGTCTGTATGGTGGTGGGACAACCTTATTCTGAGAGTGATCCCTCAGCAGCAATGTGGCTTAAAAACAAAGAGCTGTTTTCTTTAAAATTTTTTTTCTAAAAAAATTTTGAAA
Organism: Turnix velox; assembly: GCA_013400935.1. Lineage (NCBI taxonomy): Eukaryota > Metazoa > Chordata > Aves > Charadriiformes > Turnicidae > Turnix > Turnix velox. The sequence continues at coordinate 201,737 of VZTY01032571.1, forward strand.
AGGATTTGTGAAAAATGAATCATTGGACTGCACAGAGATTTAAAAAAAATAAAAGCATTGCATAAGTGCAAAAAAATAATTTTTTATAATATTTGTGTCAACCAAACTTCTCACTAGCTCACTTCAAAAGACTTGGGTTAAAATACATTGTTGAAGACATCAATCAAAGCCTGAGCACAAGAATCTGCTGGTCCTGAGGTCCCAGGAGAGGTTGTCCCAAGCTGTCTCCTCACTGTGGGGCTTTGTCTGTCCCCACATCAGGGTGCAAACACCAGGATCCTGCCCCAAAAGGAACCGCAGTGTTGGCAGCCTGCTCTCATCTGTGTGCAACTGAAGCCCACAGCTGGGGCTGTCCCAAATGGCCACCACGAACAATGTCCTGATTGTACCTCCCCGCTTGGACTCTGAGAAATACAGTCACTGCGTCGGTACTAATTAAAAACAAAGCCTGCTAGCAGTGGCCAGTTTGTGAACTCGTTCCAGCAGCCACACTGAAGCAACCTTTGTGGGGACCTGGGCTGATTTAAGCCAAAAAAAAAAAAGAGAGGTCGCTGGATCAGCTTTCCCTGACGAAAGCTGGTGCCTGAAGGCTCGGTGTCACACCACAACCTGGCTGCACCAACCTCTCCGCGGCTGCTGGGGCAGGCAAAGGCCACGCTGGGCTTTATCCAGCCCTTCTGTTTGCTGTGGGAGAGCTTCCGCTTCATTATCTGTGCGATGACAGACTCCAGGGCCACGGCTATTGTTTTATTTGAATTGCAGAGATATGAAAACACCCCAGTCCTGGCCCCAAATCCTGCCGTGTACAAATACAGAAAACCCAGGTGGGTCTTGTTCTTCCAAACCCTCCTGCCGAGCTCCCTGGGAGCGCTGCTGGTGAAGCGAAGTAGGTCAGTGCTCCAGACACAGCCGTATGCGCACGGCAGGCAGGGGAGGCGCAGAGCAGAATATGAAGCCGCCAAGTGGCTGTAATAAACTGTGCACAAGAGCAATTAAAATATTAGCATCCTTTCATGTAAGCAAAGCAGGCAGAAGTGGCAATTAGCTTCAGTTACAACTTCGGGGTCCAGGGGGAGCACCCTCAGAAGCATTTTCCTTTTGGCCACTTGACGATTGCATCCATTGGTGTGACAACAACACACACAGAGGGTATGGCTGTGGTGGTGTGGTCACCCTGAAGGAGCACAATGCACAGCAGCACCACATGTGATGGGACACATGCACCACGCAGCTGCCTCCCCCCATTTGAAACACAAAAACACAGCAAGTGTTACCCTATCCCTCACCCCTGTCCACAGATGAAGCAGACAATTTCATTGTAAGCAAAGTCCCCAGCGCTCATCGTCGCCCACTGCAACCTCCCCCGACACTTAAATGTTGTGCTGATGATTAACAAACATCATTCCGTGTGGGTGAGTCATGGGGAAAGTTTCATTCATTTGTTCATTCAGGTTGTGATTGCAACCAAGGAAAAGGTGCCTCCCGAATCCTGGCTACCGGGCAGTATCCGCAGCCCTCACAGGGGGAAGAGCCATCTCACATCAAGGAAATAAACATCAGTAATTCACCGAGTTCACCTTAATCTTGTTAGTGTTTGCCAAGCCGATTACTGCAAAACCAGTTAAAACCCTAATCACGGCTCTAAAGACACTGAGCTCTTGTCCACTGAAGTGAGCCAGTGGGGGTCAACTTTATGTTTTAAAGGGAATATAAAAATAATAATAATTTAAAAAAGGAGATGAGAAAAAGGTTACCAAAATGTTTAGCCTTTGTTTTATTGAGTTACAACAAATGAGCAACAAGTTAGAAAAGTTGGATTTATTCAAACTCCCTAGCACTGTATTTGTGCAGTGTACTGAAAGGTGGGTAAGTTTTCTGAACCCAGCTCGTCAGAGGAGTGCACCGGACGGCTCTTGCGTCTGCTTGTCTACACACCCATGCTCCCACTCTCCCTCCTCCTCACATGTGCAAATCCACACAAATCCAAATTAGCAGTATTTGGAAAAAAGTGCACTGTCAAACTAGGATTCATCTAAAAATTTAGTGGCAAAGGTTAATCAGAAACTTCTGTTGTGCACTACAACATATAAAGCAGGAGGGCAGATTGTTGACTATGGTGTCCATCCTTGTACCAGCCAAAGAAAAAAAAAACAAGTTTGGATTATGAAGCATCTTAACTTCCACTCTCCAACCCCTCTGGGGGTTGTACTGTATGTTTAAACAAAAAGTGCTAAGAAAAATACCCAACAACAAAAAAAAGGCATTCCAGCCAGAGACCCACAACTGGGGCTGAATTAGACTTGCCTTGTAGGAGCATGGAAAAGCAAAGATTTAAATACTTCAACCAGTAGCAGGTAGCCATAAAACAAAACAAAAAAGTCAGAAGAACAAGAAAAACAGCCAACAAACCCCAACCACTCCAGAATGACTCTCCCCAACCCCATAACTTGTTTAAGTGGGCTGAAATGTAAACCAGGGTGGGAAACTGGGCTCAGGTGTTGAACTGCACCAACAAGACTCCAAAAGATTACAAATCTGTCTTAAAACACTTCAGAAAAAAAAATCTCCTCTTTCTCTCCCACAAAAGACACTTCCCTCCCCCAAACCAACCCCCAAATTTTTGCATTTCCATTATATGCAAGAATAACTTGCACCTATGAAAAAGTTAACAAAATTTTCACGTAGAAATCTGTTCCAGTAGAGGAAGAGGCTAGGCAGGAAAGTGGGTGGGAGAAAAACTAAGGAGAAACCTATGTACAAGGACCCTTTTCTCTTTCTTTCTTCCTTCCTTTCTTCTTTAATGCAGCAGTAGGACTTTGGCACTATAAACGATCCCACGATGATGCTCCACAAGCGTATTTCTCGCCTCCACAAGCACGGAGTTGCAACACGCTCTCTCACCCCAGGCAGGAAAATAGTTTTCTTCTATTTTCAGACAGAATCTCCCCTTCAACATCAGGACAGTGCAACTGAGGAGTACCCCTGTGAAAATTATAAGAGCAGCATATTATTTTTGAAGGCACTATTTGAGCTGTCAAATAACACAGCGTCCAATTTACCCCCCTGCACACACAATAGCACCACATTTTGTATCAAACACATCTTGAAGTTCATCTCTCCCACAGCCTGATACTGCGGTATGTATTTATATCACTCAACTAACAATCCCCCATAGATTTCTAACAGGGACATACAGACCAGCCTTGACTCTGCCGATCCCTCACTACTGTACACCTCAGGCAGACCTTCATGCTGGCTCCAAGATGATATGCACATGGGTTGGTGGCAGCTACTTTGTGACCACAGGCTCTTAAATGCAAGAACAGGTTAGGTCTTTCTTCTCCCAAAAATCCCACAGAATATCAAGGATTGGAAAGGACCTCAAGAGATCATCTAGTCCAATCTCCCTACCAGAGCAGGAACACCTGACCAGGTCACACGGGAAGAATACTCATATTAAATACTTTATTTGCACGATTTTCAAAACACCCATACAGGCTGCAAGACAATGGAAAAAACTGCATGTGATTGTGCTCTGCAGAGCAGGTCCTTGGCTCTGCTATGACTCCTGTATCTACATAAAGGCTGCATGGTGGACCAGAAATTAGAAAACAACCCCAAAACCCTCAACCTTCAAAAATCCCATCCACCTACACACATCCCCAGTTCCCAGAACAGATCAAAGGTTCTGACACAAGATTTTGTTCAGCATGTTTTTGTAAAAGTGAAAGCACCCACTTGAACTGGAGCTGCATGCAGGTGGTCTTCCCACACCATCCTCCTAACCCACCCTGCACCTAAGCCAAACTGTCATCTCACACCCTTTAATGAACATTTCTGGCATGTCTGTCACAAAAGCAGAGAACTCTGTCCGATATTTTCAATGCAGAAAACAATATGGTACAAGCCACTAAAATGGAGTTGGCTGGCACCAGCTCCAAAGGCAAAATTCCTCTCAGTTCTTGTGATCCTTCCTCAAGCACCCCCCTGCTCCTCCTGTCTCATTGTAAAATTTCAATTGCTGTGTTGGATTTTGCTTTCCCTTCTCAAATCCTTCATTGTATTACAGCTTGGGTGTGTGACACACCTCATCAGTTTCAGTGGAAATGTTTTCTGTACACTGGCCTCACTCCCTAAAATGCTATTAGCATGACACAAGATCTGCAAAAACCCCTGGTCAATCCAACATGGACTTCAAGGATGGCTCTTTGTAGCCCAGCATCAGTAACAGGTACTACAACTAAGCTTTATGGATGAAACCATAAACCACAGGGAAAATTAGAATCTGGACAGAGATGGAGGGAATCCCCAGTGCTGTTCACTTTTAAAAGTTTCAGGCAGAGAGGAATGCACAGGGCCACCACCAGCCAAATGATCTCAGCTCTAGCAGTGCTGCACAAGGCACCAAGAGGATCCAGACCTACTCTAATGCCCCGTTTGACACACAGAGCAGAAGTAGGAGGTGACTTCCTTTGGACTCTTTTTTTCTCTGGTGTACAACTGCCAGACATGGTTTTCCTTTGACACATCTCTGCAGAGCGGTGGCCACAGCCATCAAGAGACAGGGCAGGCATCTTCACTGGTGTCTACCTACCTTGCTAACACTGTCAGACACAGAATTTGGTACAGGGTCTGGGCTTACAATGGAGCTCATGAAATAACTCTAAAAAAGAAAGTTTAGGGTGGGGAAAAAAATATGCTTCTGAGAAATCAATAAAAACTCTGAGCTAAAGAAATACCAGTCTTGGGAAAAGCCCACAGGGAGATAAAGCTGTGAAGAAAGCCAGCGGTAGCTGCCAACTGCTCTGGCATGCTCTGGCCCTACTCTCACGGCTGAGCTGCAATTTGCTGTATTTAATTTAGTACCAGTTTCTGTTTGTCAGACTTGTGCAAATGGGGACTACAGACTAATTATGACCTGTGCAGTTGGAAGGTGGGAATATTTCTATAGATGGAAAGAGAGAACAGTTGGGCCTCACAGCAAGAGGGCTGTGAGGCTTCCTCATGCAGCATCTGGAGCACTCTCAGTGATGGATTTTCTGCACCCTATAGTAGCAACTCAATATCTTAAAGGGCCCAGAAACCTAATGGCACAGGTCTTCCAGTCTCACTGTTTAGGAAATCTGACATGATCTGTGGAATAAACTCAATTGTGAAAAAATCTTCAGATAAGAATTTAGTAACAGAGCCTGGTTTTACTCTGAGGTATTTCAGATATCTCAGGGCCTTGTGTGAGTCCTGCTATCACTGCTGCCAGGTGTTCATGAAACTCCCACTAGCTGCAGAAGCAGAATCTGCCAAACACAGATCAGTTTAGAAAAACTTTTTTTTTTTTTGTAAGGCATAAGTTCTGTCTACACTGTAAAACAAATACTCCCTAACAGTTTCAGAAACTCCTACAACTATACACTGGAGCACAGAGTGACCAAGATGATCTGGAGAAGCTAAGGTTTTAAAGAAGCCACGTACAAACTCAGTCAGCAACAGGCTCACAGAGATCAATTGCTGCAAAACATTCACTTTAAACTACGTACATTAAACTGAGAAAATAGCAACACCATGAATATCAAAGGAGCATGTTTCTGACAAATGCAGAATTCAGCTCTTCAGCCAGGGCAGTGACACAGGCCCTCTAAGGTACTGACAAATACAATGCTAGAAAAAAAAAAATCAGACTTTTATATGACAGCAGGCAGAAACAAGCTCTTTGTCAGGTCTTATACGTTCTTTGCTCTGGATGTCACTTAGCATAACATCTTGTTCATTTAATACAAAGCCTCTAGTTTAAAATTGTAAGAGACAGGCTTACAAAAAATACGAGCAAAAGCTCATCATGAAGGCAAAAGGAGCCAGCAGCTGGAATTTTTCCATGAGTCCCATCAGCGTGGTGTATAAAACTTCCAATGCCCATGACAATGTCTCCAAGCTGGCACTGTAGAATGGGCACTTAATGTTTCTGGGCTGTGGCTTACAGGGGTAATAAAGGAAAATGAAACAGAAAAAAACTTTGGTCTTTTGTCAAGTCCTCAGGCCAGCATGCTGAGACATGGGCAAAGAGCAGAGGACAAAATGGTTCTCTGATCTTATTGCATGGTCTTCACAGAGCAAGCCCCACTTGAGTGTATCTTTTCTTAGTAAGAGTGTTTTTACACCAAAAAGTTCCTCATCAAAAGGAGGATTCAGCAGAAGTTTAAGTGAGATCAAAGTTCTCATTAAAATTTTTCCATGATAACACTTGAGCACCTCTATGGCCTTGGAGCTTTATTAGCAGCATTGGTGCCAACGCACAGAGGCAGGAGGTTCACCCTAACGTACCTTACACTGCTCACAAGCACAAAACTGCAGGTACCAAACATGCTGGTGGAAGAGTGTTAACTGCTTGTGAGAGAGCTTGCGTCCATGGTACAAGTGATTTGTAAGAAAAAGTGATTCCAGGCAATCCCCTTCCTGCCCTCCTCCCCATTCCCTCTCCCAGCTTTTGGTCTGCTCCCTCTCCTTATTACAAACACTTACAGCTGCAAGAGAGAAATGATCTGGAATAACAATGCTGAAAAAAAAAAAAGTCCCACAATGCATTAATTCATCGTGTATTTGCTTTTAAAACACAGATCAGATCCTGGCTCTTCTCTTTCTTATGTGGCTGCACAGCAGTGGCACCCCAGTGTGCCTCTGGCTGATATTCCCATGTCCTTCCTCCTTTAATCTCTGCCTTTGCCACACAGGTAACAGAACCTGCTCCTCACACACCTAATTACTAACTTCACACTTGTGATGCAAGGCACTGTCTTGCCTTACATCACAGTCTGGATGTTTAAGATATGGATTCTAGGATAACACTTCTCAAAATCAGCCAACATAACTTATAGCTAAAAATAAAACCACCAATTCCCCTTTTCAACTCAGAAAATGTCCAGCAGACATCTTGACAAGTACTGTACAAGGAGAAAGTGGAGGGCTCCAGGACAGCCAGTAGGGCTTGCTAAAAAAACCCTGCATCTCTGCAACGAAGGATAGCTCATTGCAAGTACTGCCAGTTGCAATAAGTACGGTGCAAGCGTGGACGTGGAGAGAGAGACTTGTTGGCCTTTGTATTTCCTTTGCTATTTTTTTTTTTTTAAATGCTGAAGAATATTATACTTATTAGATATCAGGAAAATACTAACTCTTTCTAAAATAGGTGTTCGCACTGTGGTTGTTAATGCAGGGTACTGTGGGCTAAGTTCCAGCTTAAGCAGACTCCAGTTTGGGAGAGACAGTTACACAGAGCACAGAATGTTACATGCACCAGTAAACTCAAGAAATGCAAGTGAAGGAATGCTGATGGTGCATGCTCCAGATTTATACCTGTGCTACTGTGATCACAAACAGGCTTGAGCTCTCCACATAACACATCCTTTCTCATTGTGAAAGAGTGTATAAAGCCCCCTTAAATAAAGGCCCCGCAGCTTGCTTTTAAATTCAAGATCCTGTGAAGAAGAGCTGCTAAAACACCCACACAGCTTAGTCTGGGGCATTTCCTAAGCCTCTCAATTGAGCAAGCAGAACAAAGCAAGGCTGGAGACAGTTCTCACCTGCCAGAGGAAGACAACACATTTGCATGAACCACTTCCATCCCCTCAGCATTTTTTTTGCTTGCTGTTGCATAAAGAAGCAACTCTGACCTGAGCCCTTCCCCCAGTGACCTTTTATCCTGAGTGGGGCAGGATGCTGCAGAAGGAAGGACCCGAGGTGCAAATACAGGCACAGCCTCTATTCATAGGAGATGAATGATCTGTTAGCAAAGGGGATATTAGCAACTGGTGCCACTTACTATTTCCTTGAGTGACTCAGCTGGTGTACTTTACATTAAGCACTGCAGAGGTCACATAGGTCATTTAAATTTCAATCTCTCATTGCCAAAACAAAAAGGGAAAAAAATCTCCCTTATCCAGGACTGGACCTACAAGCAGACAGAAACCAAGGCAAACATCAATAAACCCTCCCCTACTATGCAGTTGCTTGAATGTAAAAGCAGAATGGGTCTCCCTTTTATACAGGGATCCAGCGGACACAAGGAGCCAGCACGGGTGGGTTCTAACGATTTATACTGAAGATGGGCTAAAGGATGCTAGAAGCACACCCAGCCAGAGGCAGGCTCAGAGAAACAGGAGACCATCAGCATTACCTGTCTATACGTGGGAATTTTCTCCAGATATACTTTCAGAATCAAAGTCTGCCAGCTCTGCCTGGCCTTCAGGTGCTGTTTGGCTCCAGCTGTCTGTACAGTCCGATGCAGCATCATCCTCACCCACTGTCACCTCCACCCAGTTGACATCTGCTGGCTCCTCGTTCTCCTCGCTGCCGTGGCCATCGTGGCTGTTGCACTCCAGCCTTTCTGTACCCTCTGGTTGATTCCCCAACAAAGAGTCCTTCAGTGGTTCACAGTCTCTTTTTGCTCTTACCACCAGTTTTCCCCCATTCTCTTCATTCAGTTTTTTGTGCTCCTGGTAATGCTGCCGAGATACCTCATTACCATTCTTTGGATTCTCAGTGTGTTTTGTTCCCTTTTTCTGGCTTTGCTCAGTATGACCATCAACACCACACTGCTGCTGGTACTGGTCAATCCATTTTAGTGAACCTGATCTCAGTGAAGACCGGTTTTCCTTGAACCAGCGAACTATTTCAGTTCTTGTGAGCCCAGTCTGAGAAGCCAACTGGTCATACTCTTGGGGTGATGGCCACTGGGTCCTTGCAAATGTGCTTTTTAGTAGATGAATCTGCTCTTGGGTTTTCTTAAATGTGGTGGAGGACCCAGATAAAGCACCGGGGAGCTGAGAGCTACTCAGCAGTTCTGCCTGGCTTATTGCACCGTTGGGAGCTGCTTGCTCTTTAATTTTTCTGTACGATCCCATTGAGTCCAAGACTGCTTGCTCCATGCTATCCCTTATCTTTCTCCTCTCAGAGAACCATGAATCTATTTCCCTCCTACTCAGCTTAGTCTCCACTCGAAGCCTGTCCAATTCTCCTTGAGTAGGAAAAGAGCATCTGAGGAAACTCTCTTCAAGGGCCCTAAGCTGCTCCTGCGTTTTCTCTTTGAATCTCTGGGAAGTAAAGTCAGTGTATGGGTGAAATAAACGCCCATGTCGACCAGCTGAAGGTGCTGTCTGATCTTTCCCTAAGGCATCACCAGGGATATGTGCAATGCCCCTTTGACTTCTGTACCTGTGGTCACTGAACCACTTCTTGATCTCACTCCTAGACAGACCTGTTGCCTCTATCAGCCGATAGACTTCAGCATCATCAGGAAACTGGCTTGCCATGAAACTGGCCTTCAGCTCTGCTATCTGCTCCTTTGTCTTTTTTCGCTCACTAGCTGGTGTCACTGGTACAGCAGTCAACTTGGCAGGGATCTCAGGCACCTGAACTACATGAGAACGCTTGGCCTCTGGGGCACTTGATAAGGTCTGTATTGTCCTCTTTTGCCCCTGGTTGGGGGCAACGGCAAGTGTAATTGGTGAACAGGAAACAGTTGAACCATTCGACACAGGAGTTAAAACCAGACCAGTCTGGCCCAGTATCTGACAAGGCAGTGCTGTCTGGATGATGGGCTGGGGCATTTTTGCTGTTGTCAAAGGAGCTGGCAGGACGGTGATGGTCTGGGGAACTGCTTGGATAGTACCATTGAACATCTTTTTCCTTGCCTCCTCCACTTCTTCAGGAGACCAACTTATACCATGCTTCAAACGTTGCGTAGCAAACCAGATTCGGATTTGTTCTTCTGGATGTTTTGATGCTGCTGTCAACCATGACAACTCTGCTTGTGTTGGGTAAGGAAATTTATTAAAGGAATTGATCATGGTAGCATTGGTGTCCAGTGCAGAGTTGTATTTGGTACTGTTCAGAGGTACCGGGACCTTGGGGACAAGGTTAATATTTGGTGGCAGCTGTACAGAGGGCATAACATGGGCTAACACATCATGGAGAAGATCTCCATTTATACAAGCAATAGCCTCAGTAGCTTCAGTTATGATGCGGGGCAGTGCACCATCCATGTGGTTTTCCGTAACTCCCTCCTCTGGCTTTTTGGGACCCTTCTTGGTTTCTCCTTTAGGCTTTCCTGGTTTCATCATTGATGTTTTACTTGCACTAATTCCTCCATGAAGTGAATCATCACAATCTGCATTTTCTAGCCCACTGCTTGCAACAGTGGCATCATTAGTGGTGGTCTCAATGGACTGCTCTAAAACAGTCTGATTATTGCGCTTAATTAATTTCAGTTTAAAGTTAGTCTCTCCTGGGTGATATTTTGTGTTGTGGTCAGATAAAGAATCATATTTTTTGGTTGTGAAGTTACATTCAGCACAGACATACAGGGGGTTGAGGATGACATTTGGATGCTGAGTGTCAACATGCTCTGTAAATTCATTTAAGTTCTGTGTTGAGTAAGGGCAGTATTTACACTCATAACCACCCTGGGGTTTCTTGGACTGATTTTCAGATGGTGGCTTTGCCTCAACCACTTCGCAGTCTTTGACTGAGCTTTCTGAAGGCCAATTTTTTTTAGAGTCCTGCTGTGCAATGCCAGCCCCCTTCTCTATAGGGGCCTCTATGCCCTCGGCACCTTCCTGCTCCATGACTTCAGAAGTTCGCACCATACAGGGAGTTGTTGACTTCCTTTTGCTAGCCATGGCAGCCACTAGCAGCGGGCTGCTGTCCCAAATGATGGCTTTTTTAGACAGAATGAGAAGTCAACTCAATAGATCTTGCAAGCAGCTCCAACCTTTCTTGATTATTGTACTCTGTTTTGTTTAATGAACAATTTCCAGCCCAGCTGTGACCATCGACTCCACCAGCAGATCTGTCAGCTGCATGACACCTGTGGAACAAAGCACACTTCATTAGGCACTGATCTATAAAACTCAGATTAAGCAGAAAGACACAGCAAAAGATATGTACATTTGAAAAGGCCATTTTGGACAATGCTGAACTCTTCTTCCCCCCATCATTGACCTGATGAGTAAAAATTTCCCCACAAAGATCAAAAGCAATGGATAATTTGCAGTGAAGTGCACCACAGGTAGACAATGCTTTTGAAATAAGTTAGTTAGATGAACAGACAGGGATCTTAATCTTTAACAGACTCAATGCATTTATCTAGAAAAGCAAGAAACTGCTATAAGTACTGTATCTTTTTATAGAAGCTGCATTTTCTCTTAATTATTATTTTGAAGCCTACATATTCTAAATGGGGTCTGATTTATATTAAACTTAATTACTTCCCACTGTCATTTACCTTGTCTACCAAATGCTTGTGGTTACTAATGATGGGTGATTTCTAAATAAAACTATAGGGCCTGCCTTGGTTGCTGAAGTAAAGGCAGAAAAAATTAGTTAATACAAATCAACACTTTCAAAGGTCTGTGTCTTGACTGAAGGAGCATTCAAAGAAACTGCAGCAGATCCGTGGAGGCCTATAAAGTCTTTTCTTGAACAAAGGTTTCTTTAAAACATCAGTTTTCACTCAATATTGACAGAAGTAGCTACCAAAAGTCATAGAAGCCCTTAAATATCTTTTAAACAGGGTCCCTTCCTGCAACTGTGCTGGTACTCTTATCAAGCCCTAATTTGTACACTTCACTCCCCACAGAATTTTTAAAAAAATACTTTTGAAAGGATGATACATATGTCAAGGTGTTTCTGGAAGTTCCCATGCAAGAATTCTGTAAAATATATTTTTAAAAGAATCTAAGGTCACCATCAGTCAGATCAATTGCACACACACAAAAAAAGACACCAGCTGTTTTAGTATCTACCCACACTCGTCAGGAGTAGGTGGAAGTAAGGAGGGTAATTCAGTTGTTAAAATTGTTTCATTAATTGAAAATAAAACAATAAAAAGTCACTCTCCTATTTGACAAGATGCCTTTCCTACTGGTATCACAGTACTTCCAGTTCTGATGGAAAACTCATCTTCTACAATCAACAAGTTCCTGGGATGGAGAGGAGAATGCACTAGGTTTACAAACTGGAAGAGGATGGAAAGCAGAAATTTGCAGAGCAAGAACTGCACTGATTTTTGTAGAATGCATTAAATGGAGAATCTGAGCTAGAGACCTAATGAAAGGTAACATCAACCCTTAAAGATGAACTGGATCTTTAAAGGTTACTTCCAACCCAAATGATCCTGTGATCTCTTGTCTAACTAAGGGCAGCTAATCGTACAGTGAAGCATCTAAACAGTAAGATGCCTCCAGTACCCAGCAGACATGAAGATCAAACAAGATAAAATCCCACTGCAGTTGCGTCCAGATGTGTCCAACATCAGTGGAAAGTTTCTAACCACCTCAATGCTGTCCCTGAACTTGTGCCTCTCCCTTGTACTAGCATGATAGCCAGAAATAGTTGCTGTAAAAGCAGCCACTAACTTCTCAGCTCTGTTTGCTGTTGTCAAATACTTTGCAGGCAGACTTGAGAGGACATTTCTGCTAGTTCACCCATCACAGATCATACCACTCCTGCACATACGGAAACTCAAAATGATGCATTGACAGAAGAAGCAGCTTCAGCTGGGAATAAGAGCTGAGACAGCAGCTTCCACCTTCATGTACTCTAAACTCAGCATGAAACAATTCTCCACATACTAAGCACTTCACATGCAAATTCTCCAAGAGAATCCCTGGTAATAAAACAAGCACAAAAACAGTGGAAGAAATGATGCCTGGTCTTCTACAGTTTTGTGCTGACTGACCTTTAAACTGGATTACACTGAATATTCTCTATTATTTCCACATATTGCTTCAAAAGCCCCTTCTGTGTCTACTAACAATTGTCATCCCGCAGAGTAATTTGGCTGTGATCTGTGGCTTGCTGTGTCCCACTGCAGAAGATATCAGAAATTAGACACAAACATGCAAATGTCCAAACATCTGTGCTCCTGGCTACCCATTTTTAATGCCTTCAAAAAACCAGTTAAGTTTGAAGCTTTTTTCCTTGCACAAAATTTGCCTGAATTGGGTCAAAAGGCAAGAAAAGGGAGCAGAATGGGCTCTGTAAGACTGGCTGCTGCTTCTGGAAATAGGGTGAAGTTTATCGAGTCACCTCACTCCACCCTGCAGATCCCATCATGCTCACAATGTTGACTTTCATTCATGAGGGAAGGGATGCACAAGGCATTGCCCTGGAACAGTGGTGGAGATGAGGATGGAGCCAAAGCTCCTGTGATGCTCCTCTGTGGCTCACTCTCCCTTCCCAGCTGCACCTAATGGCTTGCTCCTTTTCTGATGTATGACTTTCTGCAAAATTCATGTGGCAACATCAGCAAAAGGAAAAAACAAATCAAAAGACATCAAAGGTAGAGCAAGGCATATTTATATTTCACTGAGTATCCCACTCCTGCAAAGGAAGGAAGAGGTGGGACCAAAAAGATGGAATGGGATGGAAGAGAGGGTGAAGAATGAGAAACATCTAGGTTACAACTTTTAATCAACCAAAGGTGTCTCAAAAATCAGATTAAATGTTTTGAATTCTGCAATCTCTGGAAGCTCAGCAAGCTTTCTGCTGCCTTGAGTTGCTGCACTGATGAGAACATGAGTATTCTTCCTAAGCAAGGATGCTCTGATACAGAGGAAGGGCAAAAGTCCCTCCAAAACACAAAAATGGGGGTGTATATGCATGAAAAATTGTGATACAATTTAACTAGAAAATTGAACAGATTGTTGCTTCTTTTCAATCTTCTGTTCCACAGAGTAGTTTTTCTGCCACACAAGAATCATTATCTACCATAGAAATGAAGCTCAAGTCAACTACTTCTTTTTGGACACTCATAACAAAGCCAAACAAATTTCAGTCCAAGATGTGCACTCTGGGGGGCTTACGACCAGCCAGAGACTGTATTTTCCCTTTCAACCTGTGCCCTGAAAGAGTAAAGAACAATGAGGCCAAATACCTACATGCCACAGCCCATTCAGGACCTCACTTATCATTTGGGATAAATCAAGTCAATAAGGAGGACAGATCCTTGTGATGGCACATCTCCAGGAGCTGCATCACACACATTTGCAAGGACTGCCATGTCTGCCATCTGAGGGTGTGAGAGAAAGAACCACGATCATCTCAGAGCTTTCAAACATGAGCTGCCTGCCAGAATATCAAAGCCACAATGGACAGCTTTAAGTACACAGTGTTGGTCCTGACAAAGCTGCTAAACCATGATGCTCCTGCTCCTCCAACTTTGAGGTAAGAGAAGATATCCCTCAGCAACAGGTTTGGCTTAGAAACCAGCACATCAGGATGGGGACCCAAGCTACACTTCTCCACCTGTCCAAGGTACATAAGTCCCTTTGAGAGATAAAATTCTAGCCAAATGTAAAAATCTTTTCACTCCCTCTCCTCTTTCCCTTGTGAACACAGCAAGTTCTTTACCCACTCTCTCCAAAAAAGCAAATATTTGAGTAGAAACTGAACTCATTTTCTGCAGTGATCTTCCCATACAGGGTCCTCTGAGGTGATGGCAGAGCAGGAATTTTCCTGCTGGCAACCAGCCTGCAGCTGGAACAGCCCAACCATGCAATGCACTGGTCAAAACCCTGTGAGTTATGGCAGGGGAAGTGGTAGGGCAGTGGTAGGGGGACAGGGTGAGATGGTGTCTGTCTTCTCTTGTACCCCAAAACACAAGTGAATCTAAAAAGGCGATCCAAAGACAACTACATTAGAACAGATATCAAACTGGACAGCAGGGAAAACCTTTAACTTCAGCAGAAAGTGAAGTGCACACCTTTCTTCCACATGAAGGATGGAAGGAAGTAATATAATAGATGCTGAAAAAGGACAAACCACTACTCAGTGCAAATGAATCCTTAGTTTTTATAGTAATATCTTGCTTCTTTACAAAGAAAGAAACACCATCAATCTAAAAAAAACCCACAAAACAAAAGAACAGAAAGAACAGTTCAGTGATGTTAGTGTGATTTGCTGAAAAAAAAAAAATGTTTCTTCACTGCATTGTGTACTCTGCTCTGTGCTGGCACTTTTCATGCCAGTAAGTGGCTCTCGGCAAACTTCAATACAGATGCCACACTGTCCTCAGATGCACACTGTTGTCCAATTCCTGGCAAACATAACAGGATGTTTTTGAAGCAGAAACATGACCTGCACCACTTTCTTCCACAAAGTGAAGAATTTGCCACCCTTTCCACAATGGGTGACCAATCACACCATGATGGACCTCAGGGTCCATTAATTTCTGGCTAGCTTCAATACTCCTCTCTCTCCCATAATATTCCAAGCCTGAGGGGCCTTGGCTACCCCAGAACCCATATCTCTGCTTTTAATACTTGACTCAAATCTGCTGCCTAGCAGTCAAGCCTACACAGATTTTAGAGCAGAGCAGAAACAGATACTCCTTGACAGCATCATAACCCTGGCACGATCATCTACTTTTCCCCCATGAATGTTGTGGCAACACAAAGACATGCAGCACAGACAAGCTCCAGATCAGTGATGCTGAACTCTCTTTCATTAATGTTGTGGTAATATCATTCTATGTCAAATCCAAGGGTGAGAGGTGAGACACACATCTCATGGTGCTAAAGAGGAACATGCCTAAGGTGATGTTTATCCTTCTTTACAACAGTTTTTAGCATGCAGCTGCTACAGCAGTATCAAAAAGTGCATCAGCCAGCACAGTAAAAAAAATGCTGTTGCTCCCCACTGTGATAAAACACTTAAAAACATAGCTTAATCATATGCAGAAGAAGAAGCAGAAACAGACCAAAGAAAATAAATCCTGCATGATGGAATGGGACTGCAATGATTTATGGAAGAAAATCACAGAAAGAAAGGCAAGTTTTGTGTACTAGAGCAAAGTTTTTAAAACAGCAAGTCAGAGCTGCCTAGAGCTCAGATGCTTCTGCAGTTCTTGGTAAGCTGAATTAAACAGGGGAGGGTAAACAGATTTTTGCAGACATGTGAAAAAATAAATTTCAAAGTGCTATAAATTTTCGCCTATGTTGATGCAGACATTTCTGATTAGAAAAAAACCCACTTAGATGTTTGTAGCACGGTGCTGTGGCAATGAATTTTTGTCAGTGAGAAGCAGGAACTGATAATTTTTGCTTTTTAAGGATCAGAGGCCAACTCCTCTCAAAGGTTATCAGCAAACCAAACTGCCTCCATGACTCCTGACTCCCCCAGCAATGAGTCCTGTGAAACTGGATGTCAGCACATCTGTGAACAAGGGCAGAAGCAAAACCCAGTGCACATACCACCTCTGCCTCACACCCCTATAGCCTAGTCACATAAATAGAAGTGAGGGGATTTGGTGAAGATGGGTTGAGGGTTGGATGAAGCAGGGTTTCAAAAGGCATCAGTGGAGAATTGTGTGCCTAAGCCAATCCATATGAAAGCTGCCTCTTTACATTACTAGCTCAGTTGTGATGTGACCACTGTGTAGACATAGAATAGTTGGGGTTGAAAGGGACATTAAAGATCATTTAGTTCCAACTCCCCAGGAATAGGCAGGGACACCTCCCACTAGATCAGTTTGCTCAGTGCCTTGTCCAGCCTGGCCTTAAACACATTTTCAGAGAAGGGGCATTCTCAATCTCTCTGGGCAGCCTGTTCCAGTGTTTCACCACCCTCACTATAAAGAATTTCTTTCTTATATCTAGCCTGAATCTACCCTCTTCCAATTTACATTAATTATTTCTAGTCCTTCCATCACATATCCTACACCAGCCTTTCTTTAGGCCCTCTTCAGGTACTGATAAGCTACTATGAGGTCCCTCCTGAGCCTTCTCTTCTCCAGGCTGAGCATAAAGAAACTTATTCTGGAAAATAAATATTTCTCTTCTGTAGGTTTTACCAGAATATGTTGTGACAGGCAGTACCATGCAATAGGCCTGTTTCAGAGTACACTACTCACAGGTTATTCCTTTGAATTGAAACTTTCTCATTCATGCTGCTGCAGAGCAAAAGATAAAGGAAAAACGGTGTATTTTCTGTGTCGCATGTTGTATGAACACAAGTGGCAAATCCCTTTCTAGGAAAGAGGAATTTGAATATCATGTGGTGTGAATTTTCAGCTTTAAGTACTCATTTGCAACTGCTAGCTACCTACCCTCTCCCTTTTTAAACACTTGCTTAAATTTAGTTGCTAAAATATGCATTAGACCAAATTTTTGCTTTTTTTTTTTCCTCTCTGGAAAATAAGAGGATTATCTACTCAGGACGAAAAACATCACCTCATGGACTGGCTCATGCCCTGAACCAATTGTAGTAATAGTCACTTGTCCCACCCAAGACAGCAGTCTTAATCTCAGATTCACTTGTAGATGATCCCTATCCAGGAGGGCATGTACTTAAACAGATGGGACAAGAAATGAGCAGGAAGGAGAGCATAAGCACAATGGGATGGAGAAAAAAGTCAAGTTTTCTTGCTTCCTGGCTACTGCTTTCTTCTTTGGAAAAAGGGCTGGCAACCCACAGCTTGCACGCTAAATGGGGCACATGGGCAACTGAAGTTGGTTTGCAAGGGCTGCAGTTTCCTCTGGTTTCTGAAGTTGGTGGATTTTGGGAAAAGTATTTTTCCCTGTAGTGTGGGATTCTGTCAGAGGCACCTGCTTTGCGATCCTGCTAAACACAGGGTTTAGCTAGTGCCCTCCACCAGAGTTACAGATGCTCAGGGACAGAAAGGGACCCAAAGTTCCAGTTGCAGTGTCTGCAGTCAGTCAAAGCACAAAATCACATGCACTCCTGGAACCTTGCTCTCTCCTTCAGGAGGGAAAAATATAAGCTGACCTCTTCCAAGCAAGATGTATGAACCACTAATACAAGATACATCCAGATACATCAATAGATGTTCTCAGTAACCTCATAAGGGATCTAAACCTCTGTCTAACAATGGCTTCCAGGGGCAGCAAGCTACAAAGATTAGTCTTGTACCCTGTCAAGGCAATCTCCTTTAATCAGTGGTGTGTTTGCTCCTAGTGTGGGTACGCTTTCACTTCTCATAGGGAAATAAAGACCTACAGGTTTCTTAAGAGAGAAATAGAAACACTATAAAAACATTCATTCTAATTAGTTTAATTACTTGTCTGTGCAGCTCACTGAATCCTCATAAATGGACTGGATTAAAGTCACTGGATATAAGTAATTCTTCATATTGAGTTTTCATCCTGTACCATGTGTTGCAAAGACAAGAGACTCACAGAAAAAAACCAAAAATTATCTGTAGACACTATCTTCAGCTGCATGGATAAAATCTAGGTGTACCCATCTTTGATTTTATGCAGGAAAAATATTGTTTATCCTGTTTGAATGTTCAACTTCCTTTAAAAGATACACTTTTAAAGACAGATTTCCCCCCCCCTTTTTCTGGGAAAGGTAGAGGTGTTAAAATGAGTACTCTTTGTTTAAGCAACTTTCAGTAATCATTTCTCATTTGTTAAGATCAGGCATCTTAACAGAAGCACCTGGTCCTCTTTTTCCTTCATGCCACCTAGACAGGGTACAGCTGCATACACTTTCTATCTTACTACCTTTTTTTATTTATATGTTATTACATATTCTCTCTATTCACATATATTGTTAAAATAGGGACACTATCAGTTAGATGTCTGCAAAGCAGAAAGAACATGAGCTATGACAGAACCAAGACATTTGATTTCTTTACTTTATGTGCTCACAAAACCTTAGCAACAGTACAGAAGTTTTCCTCCTTCAGTACTTCTTACACTTCTTGCCTCCCTTGGCAAATTCTTCGGCTCTGGGAACCACAGCACCCTGCCTTTAGTCAGCTGACTCATTTTTTTTCCCAAGTAAAATTACTAAAGCACTCACAAATACTTTTGCAGTTGAACTGAAAAGGAAAAAAACAAATAAAAATCACATGCAGATTCTAGAGTCCTTCTTCCATGGCTGCAGGGTAGGAATAAGCCCTACATTTCTCAAAAAAAAAGCTTTCACTTCTCATAAAGTAGCCCATGAAGCCACTCATCTCTTGGCTCTGGCAGCACATGGCAAGCATCACAGCATGAAACAGTGGGAAAAGTGCACAGAGGACCTGACAGGGAGGATGGAGAGAGTGAAGGCTGAGGCCAGGGGGTAATTTGGTGACTGCTTCTCAGATGGGTTCAGATTGAAGGGAAAGAGAGAGGAGAAGAAATCAATGTCATTAGGATGTCAGGTCTGAACAAGACAGGGAATACATGGAGACATATAAGATGTCTATCACTTTTTGTCTGAGATGGAAAGCATCCCTTGCATCAGGCTCATCCAACACAACAGCAGCAGTGAAGGAGTCTATGGAGTTCCCGAAGAGATGAAGGAGCTCAGTAACTAACAACAAAACATTAGTAACTTGTGTGTGTCTATAGCTGTACACCTCTCCCTTTGACACATTCATGACATGTCAGAAAAACGCAGATGGTTTGTGATTTATAAAGCTGATGAGTCACTGTACCACTTTCCTTCCCCCCTCAAGGGCTTCTCTGTGTATCTCCACATTCCCTGGTGAAGGGCAGAGATGAGAGGATCAAACAATATACGGAGACTAGTGCAGTCTTCCTCCCCCAGGATGGTTTTAACAGTGCTCCCAAACACTGCTATTCTTCCCTCCTGCCCTCATTTGTGCAAGGCATTTGACACTGTCCCGCATGACATCCTGGTCTCCAAACTGGAAAAGAATGGGTTTGATGGATGGACCACTCGCTGGATAAGGAGCTGGTTGAATGGTCGAACTCAAAGAGTTGCAGTCAATGGCTCATTGTCCAAGTGGAAACCAGTGACGAGTGATGTTCCCCAAGGATCAGTACTGGGACCAGTGCTATTTAACATCTTCGTAGGAGATATGGACAGTGGGATCGAGTGCACCCTCAGCAAATTTGCAGATGACACCAAGCTGTGTGGTGCAGTTGATACACCTGAAGGAAGGGATGCCATCCAGAGGGACCTTGACAGGCTTGAGAGGTGGGCCCAAGCCAACCTCATGAAGTTCAACAAGGCCAAGTGCAAGGTCCTGCACCTGGGTCGAAGCAATCCCAAGCACAGATACAGGCTG
>VZTY01032571.1:221789-275207 GCA_013400935.1 Turnix velox
TCAGTACCTGAGGGGGTCCTACAGAAAGGCAGGGGAAGGAATTTTTAACATAATATCGGATGGGAGGACTAGAAACACTGGATATAAATTAGAGGGGGATAGATTTAGACTAGACATAAGGAAGAAATTCTTTACAGTGAGGGTGGTGAAATACTGGAACAGGTTGCCCAGGGAGGTTGTGGATGCCCCATCTCTGGAGGTGTTCAAGACTAGGCTGGACAGGGCACTGGGCAGCCTGGTCTAGTGGGAGGTGTCCCTGCCTATGGCAGGGGGGTTGGAACTCTATGATCTTTAAGGTCCCTTCCAACCCAAACTATTCTATGATTCTATGATTTCCCTTCCACCCATCTATGCTCCAGTGAACACAATGGCTATTGCTTCAAGTCATCCAGACTGACACTGCTTACACAATCTGAACCTTTGCACCACCAGGAAAAGCTTCAGTACACAATAATTTCCCCTTTTAAAATATTAGGGATGACTTATAACTGTAACACCTAAGAATATTCACTTCCTGAATGGAAAGGCTTAAGCTACAAATCTGGATGCAATTGAAGGAAGGCCAAACCAGGCTCTGAGGTACAAAAAAGCATCCTGGAGACCATGATTCTGAATACCTGCTCAGAGGTGTAATGGGAACATTCACAGGCACATTTCCAGTTGCAGAAATTTTAACAGACCTCCTTTGAAACTCAACCACTCCTGGAAACTACCAGATGGATTTTCACAGGACCTGAACACACACCTCTCAACTCAACCAGAGGACAGCAAACAGATCTCATTTCCAAGGTGCTTCAAGACAACTCCACTTTTATGCACATGAACAGTCAGCTGTTGGCCTAATTCATATGGTTCAGTACCCTGCCTAACCAAGGAGGCAAACTTCAGGCATCCCATGTCAAAGTGCCGTGTTTCTGTCTGGGTAATCAAAGAGACTCTCATGCATATACCACTCCTGGCATAGGGGAACATATTGAAGACATCCAGGCTGCCTGTGCCAATAACCAGGTTAGGTCTCCCACTCACTAGCCAAATTCATATGAATGACCTTAAACTGCTGGCAGATGATGCACATGTGTTATCTAAACTGGATACATATTTAGGAGACTCCTGTGATACAGATGAACTCCTTTATTGCAGGGAAAATACATCTCCTTCCTCAAACCTGACAATTTCTTCACAACTGTAGTTGATGCTCACTATGCCAAGCAGAGACAAAAAGCATGTCAGCAGGCCACATCTCTGCTGTTCCAGCATGCAGCAAAGGTGACTGTTGCTGGTTGAGAGGAAAGAGGTACTTGGCTATGCAGTCTTTGCATCAGTCTGACCTCCTCATCTCCCTCTGGCCCTGATGGTGAGCAGATTGGGTTCTGCTGAGGGCCTTTGCACATATCTTGGCATGAATAACATTCACTATCATCTTACTATGTTTTACGTTAAATCCCATGTACTCTGTTTGCTTAAAGACTGTTTGGTCTGATTGAAAGCCATTTTTAACAACTATGTAAAACAGGTACTTTTTCTAAGTCCTGTCCACTCATGTAGAAGAGTCTGTCTTAGATACTTAATGACCTCTGCTGATCAGAGGATCCCGCTGACCCAGTATTCAAAGGCTTTACAGCTGTTAAGACACCTTTCCTTACAAGAAGCCTGTGAATTAAGGCACTTGCTATTATTCCCATTGCTCAGATAGGCAATTAAAGAGAGTGTGGCTGAGGCTTCATTAAATGTCCAAACCAAATCACAGCTTGCTGCCACCAAGAGGGATACAAAAATCATGAGCAAAAATCATGTCTCACTCAAGGTCTTCAGCAGGACTGGAAACAGCATTCAGGCTTCCTGTACTACAGACTACTGCCCCACTCTCCAGTAAATTCAGGTTATCCTCCTGTCTCTGAAGTTGAAAAGTATTTAAAAGACACTGCAAAATGAACTGATACTCTCAGATTAGGTTTCAGCAAACAAGTACCAAGGGAGAAAAAAAACACTATAATTCTCACTCTCCAGCAGGCTTCTGGGAGGAAGCAAAAGTTTGAAGATCAAAGATCTGAACTATATGCCTTCCCTCAGAAACTGGTCACCAGGCCAAGTGCACGCACACACCAAAGAAGCCCATCTGCTCCTGATGATGCCTAACCTCCCTCGATCCTTGCTCATGCTAAAAGCTGCTTTCCTCTGCGGTTGTTTCAGTATAATTCTATAGACTGTGTGACAGAGGATCTGTGTTCCATGGAAGAGGAAAAGAGACAACAAGTAGCAGAGGCAGCCAGATCCTTCAAAACCGCTGCATGCAGGTCGCAAAACACTCGCCCTCCCCAAGCTTACTGGGCATCCTGGGCATCCAATGCATCTAACAGAAGATAAATAAGCACTAACTATTGCCCTTCATCAGAAATGCAAAAGCCAGCCGAAGCATTACTGATGTTCCAGATGTCTATACCATCTGAAGCTTGAAATTAATACTTGTTTGGATCTGCAGTTATTCAGAGTGATGCTGTCTTAATTTTGTCTGCTGTCCAACAAATATAGTACTCATCAAATACTTTTCTTCCTTAAGAAAAGTCACAATATATACATCCAATTTTAAAATAAATTGTTTTTTTAAATAAGGAAGAATAAAACAAAGTCTTTTAAAGCTGTGCTTGCTTATGGGGAAAAGGCCTGACTCGGCAGGCTGAGATTTCAGCTGGGTGTGTACAGTTTATTAAGCATCCCCACGGGCGCCTGTTAGGCAGGAAAACGAATGCATTTTGCCCCTGGGGATCACGGGTCCAAAAGAGCTTCCTCTTCCTCCCTGCAGCACCCGCTGCTTCGATTTGTCACAGGGCAGAGCTGCTGCCCTCTGTGCACAGTAACAGTTTTGCTGTTGGGAGAATTTGGCACGGCCATAAAGGACCTTTGTTCGTTCCAGGAGTTGGGCACACAATGCAATCCTTCCCCTTGTCACACAGAGTTGGGTTTCCATAGCTGGGTCAGAAATACTCCCAGACGACTGCAACCCAGAAATACAAACGTTATCCCCGTCCCTAACGCGTGATCCTTCTTCCCACATCAAGTACTGCAGGACAGGGGGAGCAGGACAGGGGAGCGATCACCACTTTTAGGAGAACTAATTCTTTCAAATTCTACCCCGATTTGCAATAAAGATGGGCCTGAGGGACTGCTGGAGCTCTGCCTTCAGTCTCTCTGCAGGACTTTTGCTACCTGGATATTACAAGACCATTTGAATGTAAGGCTCTCCAATTTACAAGTATATTCTCCTCAAGAGGCCAAAAACGTGACAGATACATCTGATATAACAATATATGATGCCTCTGTGCCACATTTCCCCATGAGTGGTTAATCTGACAGCCTCTGTGTGTGCATATTTGTGTATATATATGTGTGTGTGTGTGTGTTTATTTCAGAGCAGCAGCTCTGGGGCTCTGCTCTGTATCCAGCCTGTCCCACGTTTTCCTCAATTGGCCCTTACAATAAGGGTCCCCAGGCCAGAAGAGGAGTGACCAGCACCCAGCAGCTCTGGGAAAGGAAGTGAACATGGGGGACAGGGGACTGAGGTTGAGCACACCCTGATGTAATGCTGATGGAATAGAATGGGATTTTCATTTCATCCAGGAAATACAAAGGGAACACAGTTACTGGATTATTCAGAAATAATGTAACATCTCTGTTCAAAAGAAACTGTGCTTCTTTCGGAAACAAGCAGTGCAAGAGGGTGAAAAGGACTTCCTGAAGTAAATGAGATTTTATAAGACCTGATTACACATTAAAAAATAGACACTCTCAAGTATGATCAGATGAGCACAATCCACACCTTTGGAAACTTTTACCAGGGAGCATGCCACAAAGGAGGGTGCATCTTTCTCTTTCACATCTCAGTTTAAACATCCGTGGATGCAGAACAGACCAGTTGCTACTTCAAAAACTGAGCTTGATCTGGACTGTCCAAAGTGTGGATGCTTTGGCATCCTGGAATGGTCCTTATACTCCCAAACCACAGAAGGACCATATTTCACTCAGACAGATCATTATTACAGTGAAGAATAAACTGGCAACAATAAGAAGAAGAACTGGAAATCCCTCCCATTCATTTATTTCTTACCAGAGGATATGTTTGCCACCAGAACATCTTAAAGTATGACCAAATAAGCTTGGCCATTGCCTCTTCCCATTTTCTCCCACATGATTTATCCAAGCATACTCACTATTTCTGTCTGAGGCTGGAGTCATTGCAGGCACCAGCCTCTTTCTCTCCCTGGTGCCTGGATTCCCACTGGAGCTACTTCATAGCATGTCCAGATGAACAAACTATAACAATGACACTTGAGCAATACTTGAGAAATGCAGAAAAGGAGGGGAATTGCTCCTTAAAACAGTTTTTCACTGAAGAGTATTCATCTAATTAATTTTTTTTTTAATTGGGTTTCTTCTCCTCCCATTTCTGGTGAATAGGAGGGATCTTACTTGAGTAATCAAAGCCTGGTTTATACACATGTAAAATATCTCCCTAGGGGGACTGGTCTTCATTGCCTCTCATGAGGTCAATTATTTCATGTTGCCTTTTGGTGTGTCAAAAGTTGTTGAGCAATCCTGCTCCACTAAGAATTATTTGAAGAAATTACTTCTGAAGATTTTCTTATATACATAATTTAATCCCTTCCAAAATTAAAAAAATTACTACTATCCAAAAAGATTGCATCTGAATGAGCAAAACAACAGTGCAAAGAAGCCATAGCAATGCAGAAGCATAAAACCAGGAGTTAATGCAGAAAGTAACCACTATCTCTGCTATCTAGGTCAATGGAAGGAGAGCAAGACTTGAGCTAAAGTTTGTAGCATCCCATAAGTCTAATTAGTTAATTTTCCCTCTTAATTCATATGATTCATGTTTCCTTCCCAAACTACCTCCCTCTCCTGCTTTAAACTCCAGAGCCCTGCTGGGCTCACAGATTATTTTCTTAACAAATTATGGTAAAGTCAAAGAGAAGGTGTAAGGAAGGCATTAACCTCTTTCTACCCATAACAATGACCTCTGTGGTCCCTAGCCTGGCTTGTCTGCCAATTCAGCCTTGCATGGTTTTCAAAGTGTTACAGAAGTGTTAAGTCTTACTGCTTCCGACAAAAATCCTGTCATCTGGGCAGCCCGTGCTGCTTCTCTAGCCAAACAGAGCTGGAAACACTGCAAAGCCCTGAATATAACCACAACAGAAAGCATTCAGGAACGCCTCCTGACATGCTAGTGCCAGAAGAACCCCCAAATTTGGAATCAACTACAGTGTGGGTCCAGATATCACCTCCATGCAGCCCATGTGCTCTTAGAGCCAAGTTATGCACAAAGACCCACCTTCTCTATCCCTTCCTTATTTTGAGTTAATAGCCAGTAATACTGTGTGTCAGGGCTACAGAGCAAGAGAAGCACAGAAAGAGCCAGGACCAGGTCTGCAGCAGTGCACTCAAAGCAGACAGGATCCCCGACCCCTCCAGCAAACCCTCCTCCTTCTCCACCTCTTCTCCATGATGCCAAACAAGCTTCAACCAACCAGCCATTGACATCCAGCAAGATATTAATATTCAGTATTTGTCTGCCAAAACACGTGTGCTGCTTCCAAGGGGAAGATAAAAAAAACAAACCCACTAGTTTATATCACTATCCTTAGTGATATAATTTCAAGAGCCACTGACTTTGTGGCCAGCTTGCATTAATTTAGTTTGCCTCCTGATCTTATAAACTTCATGAAAGCTTCTCTCTGAAGAAATAACCAAACACCTCACCATGAACTCAGTGTGATCTGGCAGTTCTTTCCATAGCAACCTACCAGCACCAAGTTTGCATTTTCTTCACAGACCACATTGCATGATGAAGGAGGGCAGGGAAAGAACTTGCTGAAAAACTCCAGCTGTCAACTCCAGCCTGGCAATCCTGCCACACTGGGGAACTGAATGCACTGGGGAAAGGCAGCTCTTCCATGGCCCCACTGCTCAAATGTATCTCAGCTTCAGATGTTAGCCAGCTGCTTGGTCATTTTCAGGTTGGTTGAATTTCTTGCTTTGTAAAGCACAGTCAAGGCATTTGTTTCCTCAACTGCATGGAAAATTACCTTTGTCATCCCAAAAAATTGCTTTCCACACCATAAGGGAGTAGAATTAAAGCAACTGGAATGTGCTCTCAAATGATCTCCACATACAACAGTAAGAAGCTCACTGCAGGCATCTCCTTCTCTCATGCTGGGCTTACAACTGCCCAAAGCATCTCAGCTGGGGAGAAGGCAGGCAGGGTGCTTGCAAGCTCCCTTACTTCCTCTGACATCTACTGCTGGATGTCGTACCTGATGTTCTCCTAGGACCAACCTGCCATCACTGCAGCACGCTACAACACAGGCTAGACTCTCAAGCTTGTTTCCACAACTGCAAGGTTTCCTTCAAAACAGTCCCCTGCCATGATCTGTGATGATTACTTTAGAAATTCAGCATTCCCAGACATGGGGGAGCCAAGAGCTCCAGGCACACCTTGTCTTTGGCTATTCTTCAGCCTAGCCACAAGTGTAACTACTTGAGATTGAAAGATGACAACAAGCCAGTTCCCAAAGGTTTCCCCTTTGCCTCCCCCCCACACACCTTCCAGCAGCATCCACTCACTGTCTTATCACCTGCAAGACTGTGCCTTAAGCACCACAATTTACTCAGAGTGGAGCAGTCCAGGGTTATTTCTCTTGAGGCTATATGTGAAAGTTTAGTTGCACAACAGTTTCTGAGGTTCAGAAAAACCATGTTCCACAGCCAGAGATGAGGCTATTATTCAAAGTCACCCAACCAAAATCCACAGGAGGGCAAAAGGGGAAAGACAATAGCCCCATGGATAAGGTTGGGGATAAGACCTGAAATAATATCTCAGAGAAACTATCAGCTATCATCAGCCTCTTTCCTGACAAAAGCACTGGAAAAACACTCATCTATGTGAAGAGCTTCAGTTCCAGCAGATCAGCTTCCTTCTGACAGGGAAATTTTTGCTTGTGATTGCTTCCTGAAGCAACTCCTTTCTCAAGACTTTCGTGATATTCCAGACTCATTGCATGCTCCTCACCTAAAAGAGAATCCAAGAAGAAAAATCTAATTCTTGAACTACTTTTGTTGGTTTTCTCCCCAAAGCTCCTCTTTTTGTGATTTCTCTTGTCTTGTTGAAGTGATCTAATTGTATTTTGATGCCTTCTTGATGTTCAGGGGATGAAGGAAGCTCAGGCAGAGGGAAGAAGACAAACTACTCACACAGCTCCTGATTTGTGTGGCCTCTAGAAATGCTCCTGAGAGGCAGTCTTTGCAGAGGAGGATTGCTTCTGGCTTGCAGAGGAATTGGGTGTGATATGACCCAATGCACTCAATTCCCCTGATACTTCCTGTGGTCTCACAACAGTAAATCAAAGGGTAAAAAACAGAGTGGAGAGGCAACAATCAAGAAATCCTTAAAATACCATCTCACTCATGCAGCCCATGAGCCTCTGCTATCCTTTTGAAAAAGATAATTTCTAAAGCAAAGTATGAAGTACTGCAAGACAGGAAAGACAGCCAGGGAGCATGAAAAGGCTGCAGAGTCTGTAATGGAAAAGCCTCACTCAGTCACTGAGTAGTATTCTCCAGACATTTATTAAAGTAAGGCAAATATGATGAAACACAGCCCATTTGCACACGAGGCTGCTGAGAAATTTGATCTGGCTGCTCCCAAGCTCCTTCTTTCCAAGTCCTGGCAGTTAACACCAGTTAACTGCATCCAAACCATCCCCAAGGCAAGAGCGAAGAGGAGAGATGAGACAGGACAGGTCACTTCACATGGGATTCTTCTTCAGAGTGGTGTGATGCCTCAATCTTCACTGGAGTCCTCTGTCACCCACCAAAGTTCAAGTGCTGCAACTCTCTTTCCTAATGATAAAAGGTAGCACTGAATAAAACAGTCTAAGGATGATGTCCACAGGACTTGATCTTAGCTATTGTGTGGGCTTGTGTGAGAAAAGGAGAATTAATATTAAGGCTTTTTTTAACTTGCTTCCTTGGACTTGTGTTTTCTTCCCATAGGTTTTGTTTCTTTTTTTTTTAATTCTAGATCTTATTCTTTCAAAACTTAATTCAAACAAGAATAGACAGATTTTACTCCCTTTGTGGAATAAACCAGCCTAACTGCTAAGCTCAGTATTTTCAGACCAATGCATTAAAGCAGAAGATCTGTCTGGAAATCTAGTGCTGGGTGATCAATCCTTTAGGAAGGATGAAGAACAGTTACCCTGGCACATCAAGTTTGTTTCTTTGAAGGTGTAACAACCTAGTTTTGGTATAAAATGGTAGCAACTGTAGAGGCTTTGAATGGATTTTTTCAGACTGCCCTGAGAGATCTTTTCAGGGCTTCAAATGTTGAACAACGGGTTAGATACTGTGGTCTATTGAGCTTGCAGTGAACTGATGATCTTTGCTCATTCACTTCCTAGCATGGTGGGTCAGCACTGTTCCTTGCCACTGTGTCTCCTGCCTCAGACATGCAGAGAATATCTGGGGCACCAATGTGGGAGAAGAATCACTAATTTTTTAACCAATGGAAAGGGGCTTAGGAAGAGATCCATGCCTCACATTTCAGAGGAACCAAAGCATTGCACGAGGCTTGCAAAAACACAAATACCATCACCACTCACAAAACCACAGAAATAAGCACCCACCAAAACCATACTGTGGGAGAACAGGTGAGGAAAAAAGTGTAATGAGATTTTATTTGTATCTGAAATAAGAAATCTAGAGGGTATAGGTAAAAAAAACCAAAGTCTTTCCTCTTTAGACAATGTAGGTATGCAAACATACAACATACATCAAGCTATACAAAACCAGCACATCTGTGTTTCCTTAGGTTGTAAATAGTACCCATAAAAAATACCTTTGAACCAGGCCCTCTATTTAATTCCAGTCCCACAGGACTCAAAAGAAGGGCTGTCTGAAGATGCTCAGTAGCAGGTCAATCTTTCCCAGCAGGTAGTAGAGTTATAAATCATTTGCTTTAAAAAAAAATAATAAAAAGAAACAACAAAAACCCCAAAGGCTTACTGGGAAGAAGTAAAATTGGGGGGAAAAAGGTAAAGATGAAAAGCACCTTCTCTCTAAAGCAGCACTGAAGTTCTTATGAAGAGAAAGCACAGAAATGCCAAGAAAGACAAAGAAAGGAAAAGAAGAAAGCAGCCCATGGACACCAGCTACAGATACATCTTTTTAATGGGCATTGGGTCAGCAGGGCATTTCCCAGCTGTCTGGGTTAAACCAGAGCTTTGATGTTGTTACATGTGTGATTTTAATACATTTATCATGGTGGGGCCGGAAGTTTAATTTGTGTGTGGGCATGGATGACAGAATGACAGCACAGGGTTTTCCTGAGAGGCAAGAAGGGAAGGAGAGTGATTTGTAGATAAATGACAAGATCAGCAGGTGCTAGATTGCACCTCAAGTTTTTTTTGGGTGGCTGACAAAGGAAAGGGAGAGAGAAAGGCAAGGGCAGCAGCAAAGAGCTACAAATGCTTGGAGAGAAAGGAAGAGGTGAATAAATAAGAAATAGATTTGCCCTCAGCCTCCTACAGTTCTCCTGTATTCAGATCAGATGGCCAAAATGGCAGCCCTGCTTCTGCCAAATATCACCCCACAGAGCACCTTCCTTCTGTATCTCCCTGGCGAGATGCTCTAGGTTTTCTTCTCCCATGTCAAACGTACAGGAGGGGCAATATCTCTCACTTTCCTCCCTAGCTGTTAGTCTAACCTATAGGCATGCCCATCTCAACTCTGAAGGCTAAGCATGTTGGCCAAGGCAGCAGTGATAAAACACATTTTGTTGCTGTATTTTTGCTAGCAATTTGTATCTCACACATAGATGAAGGCTTCCTCCTTCAAAAAGACTACAAAAAAGGAAAGATCATGAATCCACATTCTGCTTTTCTTTCAAATTCCACAGTGCTTTTCCAATTTAATTCAATATAGAGTGTGTAAACAGACTGGAACCAGTTCCCAATGAATTAGTGGGAGTTAAAGAAGGTTATCTAGAAGCTGAATTCAACATTTAAAACACAGACTAGGGACACACAGAGTAGATTAGGAAGCTGGCTTTCAGAAAAACCTACCCTACAACCTTAGCAATCTCTTAAGTTTAATTAACGTGGGTTTAGGACAGGTTACTATAATTAGACTATACTTTCTCTTCTAGAGCAAAAGATATCTGGAGAACACCATTTGTTCCAGCACTGATTTGCTATACAGTTAACTGCATGCAATATGCTTAACTACGTGCAGTGTCTGTAGTTGAACAAATCCAATAAATCAAAAGCCCAGAGAATCTTTGCCTGTCCATTATGTTATGCAGAACATTGTTTTACCCCAAGAAGCCATTGTTCCAGAAGACCTGAGAACCTGAAGAACAGCTGGGACAACGACATTCATAACTCTGTGGAGAACCTTAACCACAGGCAGCACAGGTGCAGTGATGCTACAGATGGGTGGTGCATACACTCAATTTGCCCTTCTGTTAACAAAATTGGGGTAAGAAAGAGGTATCCAAGATCCAACAAGAAGTTTAATGTTCATGAGGTACTGCAAGAACAACCAAGGGGTTAAAAACTTTTACCTTACAAGAGGCAAGATAAAAACGGGAATACATTTTCAAATTTCATTTCACATTCCCTGTGGATTTTATTCCAGGAAATGACTCTGTTATGTGAGTACTGTTCCTGCATGACATTTTGGTCCCATTATCTCAGACTCTTTTTGGCATGTATGTCAGATGTGATTCACCATATGTTTAATGACATGCAACTCAGTGGTTCAAATATATGCTACTAACGCAACAAGCCAAGGGAACCTTTATTTTCTTATGCTTCAAGTTACAACTTAACTCAGAAATGCCTTGGTTAGTCACATAGTCCTCATCCAATTTTAAGATCTCCCATGTAGATTTATTGGAACAATCAAAGAAAGCCTCTTGAGACAGATAAAACTGTTTTTTATAAATGGTATCCCATATTTCTCAGATTTAACTGCTCACACTAGAAATGTCCAAATCCCAGTACCCTCTCCAGTGTTTCTGAGCAAGAATTTTTTCCTAGTCACAAACAGTTTCTTTCCCCAGTCACAAACCCAAATAAGCCCCAATCCCTGTCCTGAAGACTTTGCAGACTATTTTCTCACTCAAAGGGGAGTTAAGAGAATCATTTGCTGTAAATTGATTGGAAATTAAAAAAAAAAATTGCAAAATATTGCTGTCTCCAGAAGTCAACACCATCTTCACGAAACTACTAACCATTTATACTTTGATTAAAAGAGCCATTTGGAGAAATAAGCTCTACAGTTGGTGTCTCAGGAACAAGAAATGCCAGGCATTACTGTCTCTAACAATAGTCTCTTGCAGGCAAATATGTTTAAAGGTTATACTGGACAAATTTCAACTCAAGAAGCCAGATTTTTTTCAAGTTCCTCCAGTCCAACAAAGGCAAAATGCTGAGTGTGGTTCTACCCTGCAGAGGGCAGAGAGTAAGCACTGTCCACCAAAATGATGTCAATCTTTGCAAAGGGGGGACCATGCTCCTTGGCTTGCTTTAAATCATGGCTTGCCTTGAGTTAACTGCTGCTGTGCTGAATGTGCACAACACAATTTGGCACACAGTTTCTGCCAAAGAAGGTCTTGGATAAGGAGCAGTAGAGAAACAGCAGTAACCTTCAGTAATCTACATTGGAAGGGATGGACAGGCTGGCAGCACACATGTATCTAGCCACACTTCCTTTGACCAAATAAGAAAAACATTCACCAAACACATAGAGGAACATAAAACCCCACTCCCCTGAGCTTCCATTTGCTTGGAACAAAATCTATCCTTTGTAAAGCAGCCAGAAACTAGATTTCAGATGTGTCCAGTGTCCAAATCTCCAAGTAATTTAATGGGAACCTTGGGAATTCAGTATCCAGGAAATAAAAAAAATAAGACCTATGCATTTCACATAACTGTTAGACATCACACTGGCACTTAAATCCCACCAAAAACATCAGTTATGAGTTTATTTGGGTCTGTGTTGCCATCTCAGCTAAGGCTCCCACAGCAGGTAGAGCAGGGAAAGTGTCAGAACACACAGTGTGCCCCAGGTGGACTTGCTGAAGCAAATGGGATGGATGGCTTCTTCACTCAAGTAAGTTAGGTAGTATCAAAAAGGAAAGTAAGCTAAGCTAAGTACATGGTATCTTTGAGTATCAGTATTTCCTGGGAGGTGACACTGGGGATTGTCCCTTCTTTTAGAAGACTGAGCTTTTCAAAAAGAGCAGAGACACAGAGTGATGTTTGGTTGTGCAAGCAAGATTTAATCCTGCTACAGCCTCCTGGAAAGCAAAGTGAGTAGATTGATGGCAACTGATGGGGCTCCACAAGTGCGTGGTTTCTCCCCCAAAGCAGACCTAATGCTCATGGTGATGACACAAAATGCGAGTATGCTGTAACACCTTGGGCTGTAACCTGTGCTGACACTACCCTAGGACCAGGTAAGGCCAGAGATATGCACTGCAGGAGGCAAAAACTGATGCATTTTGAAATCATCATTTATTACAAAATTCTGAGGTCTGGAAACAGCACAAAAGCAGCAGAAAGCAAGGCTTTCCAGAGCCAGCAGGTGGTTGGTATGGTATGCTGTCCATACAGTACACCACTCACAGCACACTACATTATGCTATTGCCTGTAAGTTTATAGGTATGTGTTTCAGGTGGACACAGAAGAGGACACAACATTGAAGGCCAGTGCTCTGTTCCACTGACATACCCCAGAACACAATGAAAGCACTGAGGTAGTATTTTTAAACCCATATGTATGACTAGCTGGAGTCCTGGTGGACATGACTGAATTCACTAGGTGACAGAAGAAGCCAGGAGTCAGAAAAAGGCAACCAGGGACTGTAGTGTGCAAAGGCAACTCACCAGTTAAATCTGCTTTCTGTTGATTTGGGGTTTTTGTTTGTTTTTCTCCAATGTTTGCTATGCAAGAAGCCCTCGGCAAGGAGAGTATAGTCAGATGAGTGGAGAGAAGCATGAGGCATTTGGAGCTGAACCTCCATGAGCCTGAAGCAAACCAGTATACTGGAACGATCACAGAGCATCATTGCTCTGTAGGTGCTGTGCTACACGGTGCTTCTAACCCAAGGGTGCTGCTCAGAGCTGCTCCTGTACAGCCTAGAAACTCATCACCCCTAATAAATGTAATTGTTTGTGTGCTTATTCCTTTTATAACCTACTAATGAAACCCTCAAACATACCCATTCTCAGCTTGAGCCTACTACTTGTTTTGCTATTCAGATTGTTTTATGTTGTCACCTACCACTCCACCAAAACAAAGTGCAGTTAAACCACTGTTTCCCTGTTTTCCCTGTTGCCACCACAGCAGCAATTTGGAGGTCACCATCTAGTGGAAGTGTCCATGCCCTGGGCAGGCGCTGGAACTAGATGATTTTTAAGGTACTTTGCAACCCAAACTATTCTGTGCTTCTATTTATTGCATCCCTGAGTGCACAGATACACTAGATACACCATAACTGTAGAACAGTGCAGGGGCTGAGCACAGATCATCTCAGGCTTAAGGACATAATGGGACTATTCTCCCTCTACTGGAAAGGGAAATGTGCATCACTGTCTCCTTGTACCTGCCCATACCACCACCGTGGGCACAAGCCATATGCCAGGAGGTGCAAACCTAAACACCCAGTCTGCTCTGTCTGCTTGCAGTCCTCAAAAACCCTCCCTGGGATCCCCAAAGTTGACACACACTATGGCAAGCTCTGTCAGCTTTACACTACTTTCAACATACAGGGCATATCTCTAATTTCACTGACACCTCCAGCAGTCAGGGATAGTGTGAGGTAGTCAGTTCATCCAAATGACAAAGTTACTCAGTTGGAAAAAGATGTTCATAACATGCCCAAAATGCATCCTTCAGGTTTTCACAGACAGCAGAGAAAGGTGCTTTTGGATTTTCTTGTATAAAAAGTGGCAACATTTCAGTAGTAACAGACCAAAATTTAGTGCTGCTACAGACAGCACTACATGTTACACTACTGATGCAAAAGTTTCTTTGCTTTTGATAACATGCATCAAAATAAAGGTGTTTATAATGAAGCAACCCCTATCAAGGGTGTGCTCCCCCTTTCAGGCACATACAGGCTGCTTCTCTCCTACTCACAAGTGCTTTCTCCAAGAGCCTTGGCAGTATTTTTGGAGGTGTGGATCCCAGCTCACTGAAGTCCTCTGAAATTTTGCTACTGATTCTGGTAGAGGTAAGATCAAAGAAGCAAGCTGCTCCTTCTCTGCACTCCTCCAGTATCAGAGGGATGACCTGACCATGGCCACTCAGGAGCTCTTTTACTTCAGAGAAAACCATTGGAGAACAAGGTCACCCCAGGACTGGGATCCACTGAGTGCTTTACAACAGAAATACAAAAAATTGTAGTTCATCTTTGTACTTATATATATAATTGGTTATGACTGAATATCTATTCACTATGTAAAAATAATAATAATAAATGCAAGGCCATTCTTCGGTCTTCTGGAGCTTGAGTTTCTTCCTGTAGTAGATCCCAAGCACCTCACTTGTTCCTTGCCCTTCCTACACGCATGGCAGCACATGAAACTCAGCCTCCCTGAGAACTGTGGGGTTTGATTCATCTGTAGCAAGCTTGGCTGGATTTCAGAGAGTGGCAAATGCAGTTACAGTCTGGTCTGAGGCATGCAAGCAGAAGACCATGCTTGGAGAAGTGCAGACAGGAAACGTGCCAGATTGTTTATACCTGAGTCATGACTGATGATGACAGAGTAAACAGGAACAACTCATGACTGTGCTCAGTGCAAATGTGCTTCTCTATCCCAACAACAAAACTGGGACCAAGCACACATTATCTATGCAAATATCACAGCTGTGTTGTGTAAAACTATTCATGATGGAAAGGCTGGGATACTTACCCCAGACTGCACTTTCCAGATTAGGAGACAGGAACGTCTCCTCCACCACACAAGTAGACAGACAGGTTCTAGTGCTCATGCCTTCAGGATATCAACCCTCACTGATCTCCAACAGACACCCTAGTGAGCAAGCAGCCACTGATGGAGACAACACTACCTAAAACTACCAACAACAGCGGAAGATAAGAATAGGTTTGAGACAGGTTGGTATGAGAAGCTCCAGGAAAGTTCACTGCAATTTTTCTAACTTCCCATCTCTCTCCTTTCAATTCATCCAGCTCTGTATTTCATCCCTTGATGTTCTTGCCTACCACAGTGACATGGAAGTACCAGCACGTGTCCTAAATCTACTGTGGTAATGAATAAGAAACCAAGCAAAGGCTAGGTGAGCTTTAAGCATAGGGAATGAGGGCTTGAGTGTGGGGATCATCATGCTTCCACAGTTACATGGGGACTTGTGACAGATCACCAGCTTGCAGTAGAAGTGTGGGCACAGATCCTAAGCCACTGTAAAAAAAAAAAAAGGATCCTCAGGCTTCATTCTGGGGAGTCCTTGTTAATGCAGTATCTTTGAGCACTCGCTTGGGAGAGATGTGCCCTTAACTCTCATGCAGGGCTTTTTGCTAGCTTTGGATCCACCCTTATCCTCAGGGGCAAGTAAGTCGGATCTGCCAGACTGCATGTCATGACAGTCCCAAATTACAGAAAATTTAAGAACTGTATACTATATTGCACCATGTAGAGAAGCTGCATAGTTGAGGCTGACCTAGAGACCCATAAGGTAAACTCTTTTACACCAGCCCATGTGTGTAGGGGAGCCTTTACTTCCCTCTGCAAATCACATTTCAGCTTTCCCAAGTACAACTCCAGAGTACATCTTCCTAAAGAAAAATATAATCTCTCATCTTTTACTTCCCCCCCCCTCCTGACTAACATATTTCTCCCCTTGAGGAACATTCTCATAGCAGATCTGACCATCCAGACCTGCCACTCATCAAGGCACTTGGGAGCAACATGCATCAGAGATTCTCCAAATGGCTCACAGCTGGTCTGCTCCACCACACAGGCTCTGTGGCATAGCCACCCTCATCTGCTGTACTGCCCATATTTTTAGCTATCTCACATTTCTTTCACTTATAACCTGGGGGCATTTCTCCTGCACCCAAGCACATAGCTTATCACTATCCTACAGCATTTTTCTTTGTATCCATCTTAAAATTTTGCTACAGAATGAAAACTGAAGGTAGAAACGTTATTTTTCTGCTTTCTCACTCAATTCCCACTCTAGTTGCATAACCCTTCACCCTATAGTAGTCAAAAGCATTGCTGCTCAGCACCCTACCTGTACTAGTCACCATCACCAAACCCTTCCCACCTCTTCCCAGAGTGCATCTCAGCAGGGTCTCCTTGGTCAGGGTTCAGTTCAAACCTCTAACCCCCATTTTACTCCTCGGTGCTTGCCTGATTGTGTTCACTAACACAGCAGTGCTCGCCTCCTCTGCTCCACCAGCAATGCCAGCTTCATCCATCTGCTTGTCAGCTTCTCTCACAACACTCACCGCCTGTCCTTCCATGCTGCCCCTCCAGCATGGCAAGACCTCCTGCCACCCATCTGCAAAATCTGGCCTGGCTGTGCCTTGTGAGCCTTACAGAGACCAAAGTTTGCTATGATAGCAGACATATATGATTTGCAGTATGTTCCAGTTTTTTTACTGGTACTACTAAATAGAAAGAATTCCTTCATAGACCTCTCAGGAATCAGTAGCTGATCCAGGCAGCTGTGAACATGTGTTCCTCTGTGTTTGTCATTATTCACCCAGAAACCCTGCTCCTGTCACACCTCCCAACGCATCCTAGTATCACCTTGAAGTTGCCATAAGCTAGAAGAGGGGCTTAAAGAGAAACCCAAAACCTTAGCATACCAAGACAGATGGATTACAACTCAGGACACTTTAAAGAACCACCTAACAGATCCATATTGTTTACAATATTCTGGCATCAAAAATGCTACCAATATAATTTTCATTGCAGTAATAAACCTCAAGTGCAAAACGGAAAATAAAACCTTAGCTCACTTCTCGGCTTTCTAGAAGAGTTCAGGAAAATATTTTGCACCTCAGTTTACATACCTGGGTACTAGTTTGCATCCCTCTGAGCTGTTCAGTCCTGGATTCCCATTCATAAGGAAGGCACAGCAGAGATTAACTGCTTTGGAAGTGTCTCCTGATACCACTGTGACCAGAAGTGCTAGTAAGTACACTCTCCAGCTAGGGACATCATTATGAATCTGCTGTA
Source organism: Turnix velox (assembly GCA_013400935.1). Taxonomy (NCBI): domain Eukaryota; kingdom Metazoa; phylum Chordata; class Aves; order Charadriiformes; family Turnicidae; genus Turnix; species Turnix velox. Next base: position 239,078 of record VZTY01032571.1, read on the forward strand.
GAATTGCATATAAAAAAATCTTCGGTACAGGAAAGCATTTCGCTCACTTAATTTTCCCCATTTAATTTACGGCTCAAAGTGACTGGGGAGAGATCAACAGCTATAAGGGTTATATGCCTACCACATAGAATCATAGAATGGTTTGAGTTGGAAGAGACCTAAAAGGTCATTTAGTTCCAACCCCTGCTGTGGGCAGGGGCACCTCTCACTAAACCAGGTTACTCAAAGCCCCATCCAGCCTGTCCTTGAACACTTCCAGGAATGCGGCACAATTACTCTGGGCACCCTGTACCAGTGTCTCATCATGCTTCCAATAAAGAATTTCTTCCTAATACCTAATCTACATCTCTCCTTTTTCAGTTTAAAACCATTATCCATCATCCTATCACTACATTCTCTGATAAAGTCTCTCCCCATCTTTCCTATAGACCCCTTAGGTACTTGAAAGGCCTACAAAATCCCCCTGGATCCTTCTTTTCTCCAGGCTAAACAGTCCCAACACCTGCAGCTCATCAAAATGCCTCTAACATCCACCCTAAAGCAGGGTGAAACATCTCTGCAACCTGTGCAGTCTCTCAATTGATCCCAGAAGTGGGAAGGCAGCTACCATAGAGTAACTGTGACCTGGAGGTAGCTTGGGTGAAACACAACCTAGTTCATCTCTTCAGGTCTACCTTCCTCCATTTGTAAGATGGGATAACAGCACCATCCCACTCTTCTGGGAGAGCAAGAAACTGAGTGCATCAGTCCCAGGGACCTAGCAAGACACCACTTATAGCCTCAGACTCCTCAGCACGAGTCAAAACACTCCACAGCCTTCCCATCCCTTCAGGAAATAAAAACGTTACTTTCCAAATGAGGCTTCTGTGCAACATCAAGGGATGCAATGAGAACAGAGACAAAGCACACGATGCTGAAGTAAATCTCAGAAAATAGGAGCAGGGAGAGAGTAAAGAGGGAATCCCACGAGAGTAACACATTTATTTCATTATTATATCACAGATGACATTAAGTATCCAGCAAGTCCCTCAAGGCAGGATTCTTGCATAAAAAGCATCCCCATTTACCAAGCATGATAGAACCTGCAACTGTTCTATAAATAAAGGGTATTTACAAAGAGAGCTGCTAAATATTTTTCTCTGGAGACCAAGTTCTCTGTTCGCTCATCTCCATTGCAGAACCAGTTGGTATCAGGGAGCAGAGGAGCTCACCTAAAAAAAGACTAGGAACCAGTCCAGAGCCTGATCTGGACACAGCACCAGCCTCCTCTACAAGCTGGCAAGGGAAAAGCATCCAACCTGACACAGAGGGAACACGAAGCAAACAAAACAGGAATGATCTCATCCAGCAGGCAAAGGTAGAAGAAGGAACTCCAGTGACAAAGCAGCAGTTAATGAATGCTATCATCATACCACTCTGTCCTTCCAGAACTGGCTTGGCACTATATATGTAAGAAATGACAACCTTCAATTGCGAAGAGTAACTGCAGATTTGCATCGCATTTGCTTTGTGTCTTGGGAATGAGCACACGTTTCTCACAACTAATGAATTAGTGATTTTTTTTTTTTCTTAAGCTGACAGTACAAGGGGACTAAGGGGGGAGCAACCCAACCAAAAGAACGTGGCTCTGAAATACAGTTCTGTGCTAACCCTTTGTAGTAGCAATTGTAATAGTTCTTACTTGAGGTTGCCAAAAGCTGAGTTTTAATTAAATATTAAAAAGCTATTTGTTAAAATAACGTTGCCATAGCAACTGGAGAAAGCTAAAATACCCTGGCGTTTCTGACTCACAGCATATTAATCAACCACCAGCTATTATATAATGAGCATCCTCCCCCCCTGCCAACAGCCACAGCACCCAACGTCAGAACCCACAGCCTCCAGCTGGACTCTGCCCTCAGTGTGCTCACTGCCTGCTCTGGCTTAGGCAGGGCTGTGCAGTTAGCCAGGCTCAGCGCCCACCTACTTTAGGGAAGCCAGGCTGGACTGCTTGGGGTCAGTACATCCTCTTGGGGGCATAAAGGGAGATGGTGCTGGGCAAAAGGAAGCTTTGGCAAGAGGTTGCAGGGATAGTGGCTCCCTGCATGTCTGTGGCAGCAAGTGGTTTAGGTAGCTTTTTCCCGGGAGTTCTTGCTACCTGCCTCAGTGCTCATTTTGCAAATGTGGTGTGCTTATACCAGATCTATTTCTGTAAGAATTTTTTTTAAGAGCTATAGGAATTATTTCTTGCACAGGTGCCTTTCTATCATCACGCCAACTGTGCAAAACTCAGAAGGAGTGGAGATTAAACTTCACAAGGGCAAAGCAGCCCTGCCACTCACCCACAACAGCTTACTTTACAGATTTAAAAAAACAAACAAAAAAAATCAACAGAAACCCCCCCAGCAAGAAAATCCTCATCACATCTCATCCCCAACCAGGGTGAAAAAAACCTTTCTACACCCTCATGCACCACAAGGATGGCAACCTCAGCCATGCAGCAGCCAAAGCTGGATGACCCACAGTGGCTGCTGCTGGCACCCCCTGACAGCTCTTGGGATGCTTTTCCCTGGGGTTGACGCTTGTGTTAGAGGCAGGCAGGGGGACTTCTCCCATTGCCTTCATCCATGTCTTGGGATCACCACGTGGTCTGCAATGAAGGAATAACCATAGAAGGAAGCCCAGTGGTTAAGGCCCAGAGCAACATTGCCTTGGAGGACTTGGAGGGAGAAGCATTGCCCAGATGGAGTTGGGGACAATCTTCTTCCCTCTCAATACATTTAACCCCCACTTTCCTCTTTTTTGAGCAGAAAATAAATAACTAACCACGTAGTTATTAACTGAAAGGAATGTGATGAATATTAAAGCATTTGTATGCCAGCTTTGGTTTCCTGCTGCTTTGTTTGGGTGTCACAGGCTGTGACTATGACAACCACAAGCAGTTATTGGACTGATGTCATTTGTGACATCATGCTTAATGGAAAAGAAAAGGAAGAGGAGACACTACCAATAATAAGAATAATGGAACAAAACTTGCTTTTACTTCTTCAAGTGCCATCAGCTCCTGCCTGTGGGGTAAGGCCCTAAAGAACCACCACATTGGGGCTACTGGAGAGCCAGGCAGCTGCAGCCCCATCTTTGCTGAATCCTGGCCAGGTCTGAGCACTTAAAAAGCCTGTCATACTCCCACACCTCAGCTGCAGGATAAACTGTGAGTCTGCACTCACATGAAAGAAATCTCCTCACTCCTCCCCAGCTGGGAACCATCAGCCTAATCCTGCTTCCAGGTACAAGACAAAGGGAGCAATGGAGGCTTTTGTTTAAGCTTCATTTCTCCTGCTCTCTAAACAGCTTCTACTTCCTCCCTCTATTTTTCAGTTGTAGCAGAATCTTCCCCCCTTTTAAAAAATAAAACAGATTCTGTCCAAGATTTCTGGATGGTTGCATGACCAAGTACAGGGAAAATGAGCATTGATTATGTGAGGAACGCACTGCTTAGAGAGGTAGTTTTTCTGGTGACAAATGATGGCTTCAGCCTTTCAGAGTGGTTTCAGCTGGAGCCAAATCTCTTGCCCTTCATAGGAGCAAGGAAGAAGCACCACAGCAGCATTTCACAAAGCCATTACTGTCGGTAGTGTTGACACTCACAGGACATGTTGCTGTGAGAGCCTTTCTTTCACAGTAAATGTTTCCAGATTCATTGCTCAAGCTGCAAATAAGAACAACAAAAGAACCCCACACCCTGAAACCCCCAAACCCATTTAAATATGATCTGGTAGAGAACAATCCACTGCAACAAGTATCTCTTTTATAGCTACACATCCAGAAGCCTTGGTATAAACCAGTTAATTTTTCAAGTTACTTTTCTCCAAGTTTTTAAAATACAGGTGCTTCTCTGCTCTCCTGTGGGATCTGATGTGCCACTGTAGCCTGCCCCAGACACCTCCAAGGTCCCACCTGATCTACAGCCAACCCACCAGTCTGTCCTCGCATACAGCAACCTGGGGTGGGAAAGCAGCCACACCAGTGTGATGCAGCTGAAGATGCTTCACTCCAGTGTGTGCAACCTGGAGGAAACCCCACTCCCACATTCTGCCAGGGTTTGGTCCCCACAAAGAGATGACTCTGCCTTGTACTGTCTCCCCCATCAGGGGGACCTTACCCTTAAAAAAAAAACAAAACCAAAAAAATGAGAGAGTATAGCTGTTAAAAAGCAGAAGAGGATAGTTCAGGGATGATTTAAACCTGTTGAAGCCAGGCTCTGTAGTTGCCCTGGCAGAGTGTATTGTATGACACAGTATCTGATCTAGTGAGAGGTTGGCCTGCCTATGGCAGGGGGGCTGGAACTTGGTGATCTTTAAGGTCCTTTCCAATTGAAACTATTCTATGATTCTATGATTAAAGCCCAACAGGTGAAGCAACTGCTCTTTACTCATCAGTGTTCCCAAGCCCACTGAGAGGAGTTCCCCAAATCAACACCATCCCTGACTGTTCATAACACCACACATCAGCACTTGGTTCAGCTTCCCTCTGCATGGCTTTCAGTCAGAGCCACCACTGGCACCTCTGGGAGCAGCTGGGGACAAGTTTTATCCCCTAGGTGCTGAGGGACATCCAGAAAAAAGGAAGTGGCAAAAAAGCCTCCTTTCTCCCTCTTTCCATCAAATCACTTTGAACACCTGGTCCTGAAACATTTTGGAGAACACTGGAAGGGAACACAGAGAGCAGATGTACAGGAATTGAGCTCTGGCAACTCTGATTTCTCACCAAGCTTCTTTGAAGGACATGGTTTCTCAGTCAGCATCACCCCACTGTAGTCATCTTGCCCTCCCCAATTCTTCACTCAGGCTTCTGCCACGCAGCCATACATACACTACAGCAGCAGGACGTAGATAAACTGGAATTGACAGGCTTTCACCAACCACTGTAATTTCAGTGCCACCTGAGACCATAAAGAAAATATATGGCCAACTTCTAAGCCACCTGCTCTTGTTTTTTAATCTCACCCTCTTACCACAGCTATGGTACACCAGAAGCACCTGGGTAGTGTGTAGTGCTTGCCATCCTCAGCATTGCTACTTTGCTTTAACTTAAAAGCACAGACAACATCTTTGTAGAATTAGCAGTCCACCTTTAAAGAGCAGAAGCATGTTCCCTCATTTATTCCTTTTGTGGAAACTATCACCATGGGGGTGCATTAGGACACAGATTCATTATGACCTCAGAAACACTTGCTAAACTTCAATACTGCCAAACAAACAAAAAACCCAAGCAAACTTAACTTGTCAGATGAGGAAAGAACTTCTCTAGCTAGGCAATGTATTTTGAGAGACATAATATGTACATGTGCCATCTTCATGAAGGATTTTCTTTACCTAAATCTACTCCTCATTTTACTTCAGTACAAACATAACTGTAAAAAATAAAGAGGGCAGAGCCCACCCTGAGCGATGCTTAGTAAGCAACTGACAAAAAAATAAACCCCACAGCTCAATTAGCAGCTCTAGTGTGGCAGTTTAAACACAAAGGAGTTAAGAGAAAATGTCTGTGGTTTAAGGGGAGAATATGAGCTGTGGACCTAATCGAGAAAGGATCAATACACAACATCATCATTTTACATACTTTTTCTCTCAGTAATTGCAGACATTGTCACTGTTCTTCACAAAAGGTTGAAAGCAGGAATCCCTATGTAAGTTTTATGCTTACCAGTTTGTGACTGAATGTTAGGTACTTATTAAGGAATTTTCACCACTTCTTTAGTGAATACTGATGGACTTGGTTTCCCTTCCTTTAACAAAACATAACCCTTTCTTTTTTTCCAGGCTGATTTAAGTTTAGGGATTTACTCTGCTCTAGCCCAAATAGATTGTGCTGCTGTAACAGCAAACAGGCCACAAGCTACTGAAATAAAAATGGAAACAAAACTCAGTAGATTTCCAAGTAACCATAGATTTCCATCACCACAGAACAGTGTAAAAATGAGACAGGAGCTGAGCTGATTTAAAAAACTCACCCCTCCTTACTTAACCCCTCTGCTAAGAAAATGTACTTACAGAAAAACAGCAAAGCCCAGAGCAATGGCATCTAAAACTTCAATCCAATGTCCAGTCTTGTTATCTTCCTGAGCATCAGCTCAAAGGAGCTGCCCCAGGAGCCTGGAACTGTTCTAGGCAAACAGCCAGGGGCTCCTGCTAGGATTGCTGAGGTCAGTCTAGTGCAGCCATGGCTGCTGGTCCACCTGGAGAGCTGCAAATCAGCCACAGCTGATGGGAAATCACAACCCAGACCCTCTAGCAATAGTGGGGCAGCTTGTTAAATGTATTTTTATGCATATACATATATGAAATCTCTTGGCTGAGCTATTTTGGAGCAAAGGAGAAAGCCAAGCATTGCAGGCATCTCCGACGGTATAAAAGCATCTCCAAAGTTAATTTTACCAGATGAGGGAAGAACTTGATAGTTTCCTGTTATGATGATAGGGCTGGGGTGCTGTGCACATACACAAAAACAACCTCACATCAAATCTGCATTCTTCTCCCCTTTTCAAAGAAGCAGGCTTTTTTTCTGGGAAATGCCTTGCCTTAACTTTCCAGCAAGATTTGTCTTTCAATGTCTGGTAGAGCTCGGAAACAACTAACAAGCTTCAGAGGGTGCTAATGGTCCATTCTGCTGACCATATTCTCAGTTAAATGCATTCATGTGGTTCATATTTGCAGAAAGATAATTATTCAGCCTATGAGGTAATACAATGCTGACTTTATTTTGTGGATTGCAAAGAGGTGCCAAAGGCGCACAACTAATTCCAAAAGACTGGATTTGCTTGCTATAAACATTTCTTAAAGTGTTTTTTTTTTTAAAAGAGAAACTAAAAAATCTTCCTTCTGTTTGAGTAAGACTGAGTTTCTCATTTAAAGAAAATATTAAAAAAAATCCCCTACTCACAGCACTGCATTTCTTACATCTTGGGAATCTTAGCACCTACACCTCTTTGAAGGCGAGCAGAACTTCTAAGACCTACAAAAGACAAAAGAGGGAAAAACTATGTAAGAGGAGACAAAAAAAAAAAAAGAGGATAAAATAGCAGCCATCTCTTCCACTCTCTGACTGGCCTTTCAGGGTTTTTTTGCCAGAAGCTGGAAATGCCAACTGTCAGGAATTGCAGCAATTCCCTTTTCCCCTGACAACCACTGACAGATGCAGAATTTGGAAGATTTGGTCCTTCAGCCCTGTTACAATATCGCGAAGAAAGCTGGAGGCCTCTTGGGGGGGAGGGAGGGGGAGAAATTCCACATTTCTAAGGCAAAACAGACAGTGGAGACCACTCACACACTGATGTCCTAAGACATGACCACTGTGGTTGGGACTGGAAATAACCACAAAACATCTGCTGCAGCATACATATATTAGAACAAATTCCTATTGGCTACTGAGAACTTCGACAAAATATCATCAAAATTGCCTTTCCTTCCCTAAAGGGACTCACCTGCTGTGTCTCAAAGCTAAAGTTGGCTTTCCTAATTTTTGTCTTTTTTTTCTTCCCTAAAGAAATGGAAGAGGAAGCTTTAGGTTCACCAGCTGCAAGAGCAGAACTGATACAAAAAAGTTCCCCTTTGGCAGCAGCTGTATACCCACTTGAGAAACACTGTGCCTGCAGCGCTGCAAAGAACAGGTAAAGATAAAATAATGATCGGTCATGGGACTACTCCGAGTAAAAGAAATACATGTAACAAAATACTCTGCTACTCCCTCAAGAAAAGAGCCAGTAGCTTATTGATTGCTTTAGCAGTGCCAAGAGCACAACCTGCATTATCAGCTCAAGCTGAAGAATCTGAATTTGAAACTTCATACTCTTGTTATCTGGCTAGAGGAAGGTCATCTGGGAAACCTGAAAGAAATCACTGTGAGTCTTTTTCTCCTTCCCAGCAGGTTAGGAAGGCATTTTTGGCTCTTTTCAGATGAAGAGATGACTTGATTTCTGGAAAGAGCATCATGGCTACTGGGGGAACTGGGAGGCCAGAAGCTGTTACACAAGTAAGACTATTTTTAAGAGCTTAGAATAGAAAAAGGTGCATGTTTATTCATAGATAAAAAGGAAGCTGCTTCCAGCTTTGCTCCTTCTAGAGTGAGGCAAAAAAATGCTAGTTTCACTGAAATGCAAAAGAGAAGTAAACACATGGGATAGATGCATATTTTGTGCTTTTACACACCACCCCTTTATGGATCCAGTAGGCTTCTTTCTGCTCCCTTTCTTCCCTCATTTGGATCAAATTCCCCATTTTCCCATCATAGTCTGGGTGAACAGACCAGGGTGAACAGTTTATTTGTTTGACACACTTACTGTAGTTGTCTTACACCAAATCCACTATCTGACATTTTGTCTTTTCAGTGCTGTGTCCAACATGCAAAATAGAGGCTACATCTTGACAAGGACCAAAACCATGCTATGAATAAAATGCTTTTAAAAAACAAAAAAATTGCCTAAAGTGCAACACAGCTTAGAAAGTTAATGAAAATAAATACATATATATGATGCTGTTGCATCTTAGAATTGTATAATGAGCCTTATAATTTTTGGTGCTTTTCCAGTTGGTGAAGTTTCTGCAAGAATCTCTGCTTTTGGAAACACAAAGCAGGAAGAAATCTCCAGAGTTATTAAATCCAGTCCCTTGCTGTTGTACATGTACTGCACAATCCTCTTCAGAAAGTATGTAAAAAGTTTCTACCCCTTGTGGCTATGAGAATATGATCTGGGTTTCACATAACAGCTCAGAAATAAGTTGGTAATATATTTATATATATATAGACACACATACATATTTCAGATCTGTTAAACAATTTCATATTTCTGTCCTGTTCTGTTTCTGAAAGCATCACACACAAATTTCATAAAGAAATGTCAATTTTTTTGCAACATGTGCACACATTGCTTGGTCCACAGGAATTGTCTGCATGTGTAAGAAGCCCACAGCACACAGCTCATGCTAACCCAGCCATCTTTTATTCTCCAGCAAGCAGGAGACTCAGCCACCAGCTGCATCCTTATTCTGGATGCTTTCCAGAAAAAGTAACAGCTTGTGGCCAAACAAAGCAAAATAAACAAAAAGATTTTTAAAATACTTCTCCAGAGCATGAAACCTGGTAAACACCAGCGCTCTGTACAGTTTCTGCAATCGAAAAACTACAGCACTAACCACCTGAAAATGGGATTACTTTGCTTCATTCACCATGAAATTTCTTGCAAATAACAGATTGCCAAGATAACTCTGGTGAACTAAAATTTAAATCTTAACCTGCTGTTAGGGTAGGGAAAAGAAGTAATGGTACTTTTCAGATGCTTGACAGAAAAGTTCCTTTGAGACTCTCAACCTACGGAAGTGATCAATTTTGCAAAAGAACATTTCACAGGGAGAAATAGAGTTGGGAGCCCTGAAAGCTCTTGCTTCCCCCAGGTATGCTCCAGATGAAGAAAAATAATCCCCAAACTCCTCCAAACCTCTCTTCCTGGAAGATGCTCACTCAGTGGCTCACACCCTGCTGCTGATCCACCAAAAGCATCACTGTGGAGCAGCCAGCCCTCCACACCTCTATGAGGCCATCACGTTTCTCACTGGCACTGCTGGTGATCCCTCACCTGCCTGCCCCATCACCCAAAGTTTAGTGGGTCAGGCAATAGGTAGGAGCCACTCTTCCAAATGCTGCTTTACCACTGCTCCTGGCTCAATGCGGCAGGAATATGGTGAGGTTGGGGTGCAGGCTTATCCTTCTCCTCACTCCAGTGTTTGTATGGTACTGGGCATTTATTTTGAAACTTCATCTTCTGATAGCTAGATTTTCTAAAACCTACTATGATCAAAATTACCACCTTAGTGATCTGAATTACTTAAAACACTAGACTAGAAATGCCTTCTACCGAATTAAATATGCACAGCTGTGTTTGAAATGGGGGGTTTGCAGCCTGTAGATTGCAGACTATTATTACAGCATGATTAGCAGATATAAGTGTTCCTGAAAGTCTGCATCCACGTGATGAAAATTCCTGTTACTCTGGCAGATCCCTAGTACCCCAAAGGCTCCCAGCTGCTGGACTGGTCCTTATTAAACATTCTCCAAACCTGTCAGACTTCAGCACGAGGGAGTAATGTGGCCATGAGCATCCTTCATTTCAACATCTATCAATATAGCTAATAAAATCAACCTGTCCCCGTCCTCATCCTGAAGACAAACACATAAAACACAAACACAGTTTCCATTATGTGGTGAAAAGGGCTCTGAGGTCTCTGTATAAGCACAAACCCCCCACTCGGACAGTGATGCTTGGAGAGGCTCAGGGAGATTCCCCCGCACTCCCCAGCAGTCTTATTCCTGCCCTACTCAGGGCTCAGACACCTTTCTCCAGCCTTTTGTGTGAAGCTGAAATGGCAGCTTCTGAGAGGCAGCTTCCTGGTACTCCTCAGGAATGCCACTGGTGATGACCTGAAAAACACAGGGCGGGAGTCTCCTTCCAAGGGTCATCTTCTCCACCTCACCAGGGTGACACCTCTGCACACAAGGTCTTAAGCTACACTGCGCCATTTGTGGGTACCTGCCTGCAAAAGCTGTCCAAGGGAGTCACTCCAAGACTGTGGTACACTGTAGCTCTTCAGCCTTTGCTTTCCTCATGACAACTTCTATAAACTCCAAGAATGGACCAAACCCCTCTTTGCAATGCCTACTTAATGTTACCAGCTGCTTTTGGAAATATTTGGAAGCATAAAATTAAGCAAAGAGCAAATAACAGCAAAATAAAGAGGAAATAACAGAAAAAGCAAACAAGCTTGCCTGAAAAAAAACATTAAAGGGAAGAGTTTTGTAACTTTAGCCACATTTCAATCTCACAGAAACTATTTCTCCTCTCTCACAGCTTTAAAAAATTCACAAAACACGCTCTCTATCACACTAAACCACTCTTGTCACATCCCACCAGGGAGAAGCACAAGAGCATCACTCTGGGGTGGGGGACATCTGAGGTAGGCAGCCCAGGCAGCTACCAAGGCTGGCTTTACCTGGCCACTGTTCCCAGGGGACAGGTCTGAGCCCCCAGCCACAGGCTGCTCAGGGCAGAGGGGCTGAGATGTGTCTGTCCCTATTTTTATTTGAAGCTAGAACCTTCCTGTAAGAAGATGTGGGTTGGCTGCTGGCAGCAGCTGTAATTGGCCTCTGCTGCAAGACATGGCAGGGGCTGGTGAGAGCTGTGGCACTGGATGGACAGATCACAGAATCACAGAATGACCCGGGTTGGAAGGGACCCCAAGGATCATGTAACTCCAACCCCCCTGTCTAGCAGGGCCACCTAACAAACACATCTACTAGATGAGGTTGCCCAGGGCCTCGTCCAGCCTGGTCTTGAACACCTCCAAGGACGGGGCATCCACAACCTCCCTCGGCAGCCTGTTCCAGGACCTAACCACTCTCCTAGTAAAGAACTTCCCCCTAATATCCAACCTAAATCTTCCCTCCTTCAACTTGTATCCATTTCCCCTAGTCCTGCTATTGTCAGCCCTTTCAAAGAGTTTACTTCCTTCCTGGGTGTAGGTTCCCTTCAGGTATTGAAAGGCTGCAATGAGGTCACCCCGCAGCCTTCTCTTCTCCATGCTGAACAAGCCTAACTCCCTCAGCCTGTCCTCATAGGGGAGGTGCTCCAGCCCCCTGATCATCTTCGTGGCCCTCCTCTGGACCCTTTCCAAAGTCTCTATGTCTTTTTTGTACCGAGGGCTCCACACCTGGACACAGTACTCCAGATGGGGCCTCACAAGAGCCGAGTAGAGTGGGACAATCACCTCCCTATCCCTGCTGACCACAGATGTTCTGCTACTTTCTGCTGTTTCTCATCTCAGTACTTTCTTAGAAAATACATAAACAAACAACATTAACCCCTGTGGCCTCAGCATGGGAGGATGTATCCCAAACCTCCCTGCTCAGGTTGTATAGCCTTTCTGCACCTCACTGTCTGTTGCTAAGTCCAGTTTGTTTGGAACCAGAGAACTGAACAAAAATGAAAGAGAATGGGAAAGCATTGCTCAAAGCAGATCATATTTATTTTTCAACACATCCCCCAGATGTGGATGACAGCACAGAGAAAGGTATGTTGCTTACTTTTCTATCTTCTTAATTGTTCCTAGTTTAGTTCAACAAATCAAAGTGTTTTCTTGAAAGATGAGGAATCTCAGTCTCATATACTATTTTAAATTGGCAGCAAGGGCTTTAAAATAAGATTATTTGATCACATAAGAAAACTCAAATTGTGAGAAAGCGATGTCCTGTAGGGTTCTGGCCAACAGAAAGTTCATTATTAATTCATTTAGCTTTTAGCAGAGTTAAACTATTCCACATTATTCCTCTTAAACCCCACATTTCAGACTGTCACCCTCTGGTCGTTACTTATGAGACATGGCACTAACATCTTGCCCATAGTAATAAACGTGTTGAAAAACAGTTGTCAAACCCTATTCTGACAGATCCATGATTGATAACTCTTTTCCAACACAGTGGTTGCTACAGTAGCACTGCTGAAGGATGCTTTTGATGCCCAGAATATGCACACCAATAACTTCTATTTAGTTTTTAAATGACCAGGCTGATGACTGTTCATGCACTAATTAATTTTCAACACCATGGGATGTCCAGTCCCTACGTTCAGATCCATCTAGATGGCATTGTACAAGTCTGTTCAAAAGACACAGCACATGGTGTAAACAGGTCACTCAGTGAAGAGTCACATGCTCCTTCCTAACCCCTCCAAATATCAAAGCTCATAATAACAGCAGTGCAAGAGAGGAAAAGACCAATGAAAAAGAGAACTGAAGTGAACACAACACAAAAGCATGGTATGCCACATCAGTCCCCAGGGTCTAAATGTGTCTGCCAATTTTGAAAGCATAAGAGTCATCATTTGAGAGCACCTATAGGAGTTTCATGCAGGCAGGTGGGGTGAGTGATGTGAGCAGCAGCCCATTGGCATCCCTTCATGTATGCACAACACTATTTAACCCAGACTGCAGCCAGAAACATCACATGCTATTTTTGCTACTTAGATCCTCTGTCAGAGTGACACAATTTGAGGCCTCCCAGTACTGCCGTTAGGTTTGGCCTGGTCTCTCCAGTTTCAGCCTGATTTCCTCACCACATGACACAGCCCAAGAGCAGACACTCTTTTCTCCTGCTCTCAATTCATTCTCTCTTTTGTTTCCCTCAGTCTGCAAGCTGAAAAGAAAAAAAACCAAAACAACTTTAAAAAAAAAATGTTGATCAAGACCAGACAGTGCCTACATTTTGCTGTTATAAAAATAAAGACAAGAGGAAAGGGTTTCACTTTTCCAGCTGTTTAGATCATTCCTACTTCTGGCTATAAGCACCAACGTATTTGTAAATTCCTGCCAATCACAGCAGACATCAGTGTAAAAGTGGTGCAAGAGACAAAATGAGCACAGGGCGTAAATACTAAGCAAGAAATCACTGAAGTCCATTCCATGGTGCTTGTGCTCCATTTGCTCTTGAAGACCAGGGCTGTTGAGTGTTATTGAGTCTCTTATTTTCACCATGTGTCTATATTTGGAAAGTTAAGTGAGATGTACCAGGGTCAGCAGCCCCTACAATCATGCGAGGTGACCTACTTTCAGCTACTAGTAGTCAAGGAGCAAAGAAGGCTGTAGGAAACAATGTCTAGAGTCCCGTGTATGTTGCTCTATGGTCCCACTTGGTGCCAAGCTTCATTTGCTCTCCTCACTGCAGCCTGATTGAGGTGAGTGTCTCCAGGGATATCTCCTTGCCCTTTCTGGCTGTACATGCTTCCCAGCCACATCGCCCCACAAACACATTCAGAAGGGGACAATCTGCAAAACAGCTTATGACCATTAGAACTGGAAATTCCTGTGGAAATGCCCATGAAGCAGTTGCTTTTGTGGCCTTTTCTCTTCACCCTGGGTAGAGCCAGGACAGCTTGGGCAGTGCATCTGCCCATTCTGTTAAGAATCAATAACTCTGTGCCCATCCTTCTTGTTCAGCTAAAGTTTAACTATTTTTTTTTAAAGGCAGAGAATATGGAGGGTTGGAATGAAACTTTCTCTTCATAGTTTTCCAGTCCTGTGGTCCCACAAATCCATCTCATCAGTTTATCACCTTTACTTCAGTGATGTCTGTATTGAACACTGATTTCTGGAAGCCAAAGAAGTATGAGTTCAGGCACTGAATGTATGATTCCTGAAGATCTAAGTATTGTATTTGAATCAAATTAAGTCTGTAGCACCAGATGCTTTTTACAGCTTTCTACCTGTATCAGGATCCAGGACACAATACATTTCTGAGAGTGAATCCTGCTACTACTTCGATTCACCTTTGCTGCTCAATTCAACATAGCAGGTTTGAACCAAGGAAGACAAAGAGCAATTCTCATCCTACTTAGCAGAGCTGTTCAGGGGAAATGCTCTTTCACCCTTTAAAAACCAGACAAAACCAGATTTCAGAGAAAATTGATCCTATCCCTCCACATAACATGACATTAATTTCTTCCATCTCATGATATATTTAATGAGGGGGAAAAAAAGTCCACATACACACCCCTTTCTCCAGTGCTCCTTGTTATAGCTCCAGAACAATTCTTCAAAGCTGCTGAGATCACTGTATGTTACCTCCTTTTTGAAGGATCAGATACACTGCATCAAAAAGCATGCAGGAAAAGTTCTAGGGCATGAAACCAATTTTTGTGCGCTTTTATCTGGGTCAGCTTTTCTATTGATTCTGCAAATACCATATCATTTTTTTAAAGCTAAGGGTTTTTTTAGTTTAAAAAGAAGAAAAAGGGAACATCAGAACTGAAGTCAAACATCCATTCAAGCCAAGGATTAAGTTTGTTGGGGGACTCCTAAAAGGTAGATTTTTAAAATATATAATAAAGTTTAACTATCAGCAAAAGATTTCTAAATTCAGGAAATACTCTCTTCCCATACTGCTTCTGTTTTTATTAAGTACTCTTTAACCTCTTTGCTATAAGGTGAACTAAATATAGACAGCTGACAACAGCTAGGAAAGCTAATGTGAGACAAAGAGATTAAGCACATTCACACACAAGTTTTACCATTAATTCATCCTTCTCTTTCTTATTGCCCCTGCAAGATTTTTGCTCCATGGTTATGAACTATTTGGCACACCCTCCAGCTCTGCTTTATGTAGTTTCATCAACCTGTTGTGTGTCTTGAGGTGCTCTGAAATAGAAATAATAAATAAGAAACAGCCCTGTGTGACAAAAGGCTGGATCCTGTTTTAGGAAGAGGTCATTTGCTGCAAACATCTTGAAGGTCTTATATCAACTTGATCTGCACACACAGGTGAGAAGTAGAGAAAGGACACTTACAGGAGGATGACCACCAACATGAGTGACTCATAAATTTGCTTCCAACTCCAAATGGCAGCTGAAAAACCACATAAATGAAGTAGCTGGAAGGTCTAATTAACTCTTGGTGAAAACAAAGCACCAATAAACTTCCTTCTAAGTGCTTTTCAAGGACAGAATAATTTTACTTCCAAGAGATGCTTTTTGCATATTTTGGTGCTAGTGTCATTCTGGACATAACACCATGTTGCCCAAGAGCCTGATTAGCCAGTGTGCTACTGCTGGAAGCTGGGTGCCTGATTTGACAAGATGTCATTTCACAGGGACAAGGGTAGATGATAAGTAGGGCCATTTGCATGTGCACTCCCACATCAGAGCTCAAGAGGAGTCTGATGAAGGCACTTCCTTCCTCAGATGCATCCCTGGCATGCTCAAGATCAAAAGGATTGTGAGGACAGATCCCTTAGCCTTTTCATATTCCATTTTCCCTGTTTGGAGAGCTGGGATGGAAAGATGAGTAATTATTTCCACCACATCCATTGTGTAACAGAAGCTAATGGTTTCTGATATGCAGATGATTAAATCCCAACATGTTCTTGTCACAGTTTTACCCAAATAGGCCTTGTCTTCATTAGGGAAGCTGTGCTAGTCCTGGACTAGGCTGGTGTTGCACAACTACAACCAAAGACCCACAGAGGACCAAGCTGCCATCACCATGGCAGGTCTCCTCCCCCAGGGGTGACCGTGCCACACACCATCATCTATGGCTAAAGTCCAGTTTTTAAGGTATTTCCAATTGCAAGAATTATTGCTATATTACACCCGAGATTCTCTCTTCCTCTGTGCATTAATGAGTTGCTTGTAGCTTTGAAACTTTTCTAAGAAAACCCCTTGAAAAATAAGCCCAGGCACACTTGAAATAGGGAAATGAAAACACATTGCTAGCTGCCCTGAAAAACTAGGCCAGGCTTCTCTCGGCCAAATCTCCAGGTATCTCTCAGGCAGTAACAGTTGGCACAATTCTTAAAATACGCACAGACTGATTAAAGGCTGGCTTATGGTACTTGCTACACTTAGTGCATTAGCTGTGAATTTTAAAAGCAAACTGACATGATGATTTTTGAAAGAAACCTCCTTCAAACGCAGGGCTGCTCACTTGACCTGGCTCACTCTCCAAAATCAAAACACATACAGAGAGCACCTGGAGAAAATCAGAGGTATCAAAACTTGATGTCTACAGAAATATCAAACCTTGGATGTTGCTCCAAATTCAGACCAGAGCCTGCTTCAGAGTTGAAAAGGGGTTTGAAACTTCATCTTCTGGGGACTTCTGAGTGAGCAGGAACACCTAGATGCCTCTCCAGGAGACTGGGCCTGGCTGGAAGAAGGCTGGCCTGGCTGGCAGAGGGGAAATCATAGAATAGTTTGGGTTGGAAGGGACCTTAAAGATCATACAGTTCCAACCCCCCTGCCACAGGCAGGGACACATCCCACTAGATCAGGCTCATCACTGCCTTGTCCAGCCTGGCCTTAAACACCTCCAGAGAGGGGGCATCCACAACCTCTCTGAGCAACCTGTTCCAGTGTTTCACTACCCTCACTGTAAAGAATTTCTTTCTTNGATGGAAATACCATGAAATGGGTGGGCTGAGCAGGTAACACCGGTTGGTGGACCTCCCTGCTGAGGCCATGAGCACATATCCACTCTGCAGGGACATACTCTCTGGAGGGGATATTTTGTCTCCCTTTGTGCCAGATCTCAAGCCCTCTCCTTCATCTGCTCCCTTCATGTTGAAAAAGCTTCATTAGCAGAGAGGAGCTGATCTCTGCTTGCTCTCCTCACCCTGCTCAGTGATGATAAAAAGCAGGACCAAATAACCATCCCCTGTTCTTCCTTACAACTGGGGAAATCGGGGCTGCTCTCCTTCAGATGCCTTCCTCATCTTGCCATCAAGACTCAGAGCACTTCCCCATCGTAATGAATTTATTATGGGAGGTGTTTTCTTCCTCTTATTATGGATAAAGTAAAGCAAATTTGGATTTATTTACTTTATTTTGTTATAAATTTAGGCTGTGGCTTCACAAGACTGCAAATCTGGCTTTGCTGTGCCCTTTACTAGACTGAGACCATTTCAGAATATCAGGAATTGGAAGGGAGTTCAACTGACCATCTAGTCCAATTTTCCTGCCAGAGCAGGAACACCTAGACCAGGTCACACAGGAACACATCCAGGAAGATTTGAATGTCTCCAGAGAAGGAGACTCCACAACCTCTCTGGGCAGCCTGTTCCAGTGTTCTGTCACCCTCACTGTGAAAAAAAGTTTTTTCTCATATTTCTGTGGAACCTCCTGTGGGGTGTGTGCAAAGCTGTCAGTGTTCAGAAATGTTATTCTTGATGGAAACTGCATTGAAAACTGCTGTCCTTGGTGAGATCATATCTTGCATGTGTGACAAAGCAGACATCATCTCCAAGAAGTGTAAACCCTGACTGCACAAAACTACCCTAAATCTAGAGTATCCACAGACCAAAACTGACCCCTAGAATCAAGATGCTCAAATCTCTTTTGATGCAAAAATAAAGGCAGAATTTGGTCCTGGAAGCCTGAGGATGCTCCTCTGTTTGCAGCAGAACCTAACTAGAAATCTGTCAGGTTTCTAGTCAGTGCCTCAAATAGCCTTGTCAAGCTGTACAATCAACAAGAAGCAGCCAAGGCAGGGTTTTATTGTCAGGGAATGTAAACAAATAGCAGGCAATGCTGCTCATTTATCTCAGGTCGGTGCATATAATTTTAATTAAAGCATTTATGTAAATACAGATGCAAATTAGGTTCAGTATAGCATCTGGCAAATTAGTATCAGAGCCCTGAGGCTAGTGGCAAATTATCAGCATGAGTTTGCATGATTTGAAGGTATCAAACACAGTTTTGGTCCAGACGCTATACATTTTATTTGGCTTAAATTAGCAGTAAAATGCCATATTAGTACATACATAAGAAGCTAAATAGTCTTCCATTTGAACAAGAGCTCTTAGGAGGTAAACCAACATCGTTAAAATCCATCCTTCAGACAGTCTATGACTAGTAAGAAAAAAAAAATCCTCTTGCACTTCTGCAACACCTATCAAAGGAACTTGAAGTGCCTCTGAAATGTTAATTAATCCATACTCTTCCCAAGGGAGATCTATTTTAAAGGTGGCTATATGGAGTCTGCATTCATCTGTCATTCACTAAAGGCACACAGGAGGGAAAGCCACTGAAATTGAATCTGGACCTAGAAGCCTCGATCCTCTTCTCCACATTCTCATCACAAGACCTCCCTCCACAAAAATCACAAGAACTTGCTCACACCAAAGAGGTGTGAACCTCTTTGGCCTAGATATCACTGCCTCAAAGTAGTGTTAACTTCAAAACCTTGCTAAAACCGCAAAGGCGATTACATGACAAGAAAAATAAGAGAAAACAAATCACTAGTGGAGAAAAACCCACCCAACTTTTGAAAACTGCAGAAATCTTTAGATCATGTTGAAAGGATCTTATCTTTTAAAAATGAAAAGCTATGACCAAGATAATATTCACAGCAATATCAGCATCAACTTCTGCTCATTATTCCTTCCCTCAAGGTACACTTCCATCTTCAGGGCCTTGCAAGTGGAAATCAATTCCCTTTCTTTCTGAACCACCTATAAAGACCAATGCCTGGAAAGAGACAATAGCTCTTAAGGCTTAAAAGCACACTTAAATTCCTCAACATCAGTGATGTTTAAGCACATGCTTAACATTTTCCCTGCAATACCTTTACAAATTTCCCAGGGTATGAATTTCCCATCAGCACTGAACAAAGTGAAATGACATTTTCAATTTATTCAGAATGGGTGCATAAGTTGATTGGAGACCATTATTATTACTAGTGACAAAGAGCAGGAGTAAGAAATTCAGTAAGGTTCAGAATCACATAGACTCATTCACAACATGACAAAATGTGACACATACATGACATATCATTACTATGACAACATTGTTTGGAAGATTTGTAACCAGCATTTTACAAGCATATGGTCATACATTGGCCCCTTCCTGTGCTCAAAATTAAAAACAAATCAGAGGGACCGGAGCTAAAGGCATCAAGCCACAGACTGGCCAGTTTGCATTCCTTTGCCCTGATACCAGTTACTATGACTGAATACTCATTTAAATGCTTCACTAATTGACTTGTTAATTTTTATCTGTGGTTAGCATTTTGCTTCCAAAATAATCCCTAATAAACAGGTAAAATAGCAAGTATTTGTTTTGAACACTGGATGCTGATGTAAATTTCTATGAGAACAGTGAGTTCCCGGCTGCAGGGAGAGTGTGACAGAGGAGGAACAGGGAATGGATATATAATTAAGGACATTACACTAAAGTCCTGTTTCCTGTGTTGCACTGGAACAGGCTAAACATGAGATCTGTGTGCCCCCCAAAACTAGGCATTCCTGCTTTCCATGGTTATGAAGACAGCTGACAAATACACACATAGGAAACTTGCAGGAGAGCAGTGACATTTCAAGCTCAGATCCCATGTAATGTGTTTGTCCCTTGACTGGACGCTGATCTAGCAAAATAATTTTTCAGGGTCCCCTTTTCAGGAAGAAGAAAACCCAAGATTCACTGGAAATGGGAGGGAAGATTGTTACAAAAGATGAGATACTTCTTGTTCTTATTCTGGGAGGGGGCTGAATCAAGCCAAAATCACACCCTTAAACTTTGTGGAGGCCAAGTTGTTGATCTTGATGCTTTCTTGCTGATAATCACATCTTAATAGACTTTTCTCTGACCTGAGACTTAATTGGGCAATTCCAATGGGCAGAATTAGTTTTCCAAAGGCAAACAGACAAGCAAGAATCTTGCAGGTCTGACATAGCCTTTCACCTGTGGTGATCAGAAGATACATCCTCAGGGATAAGTTCAGAAAAATCAGAGTGTCCTGCACAGTACTGAGAAGCTGAGCTATTCAGGTAGCAACTTTTCACCCAGGGAAAAAAGTGCACCAGATGAAAAGGAGAGGAAAGAGAGTATGAACCCAGACAAGGTATGAGAGAGGAGGTTTTAATTCTCTGCCTGACCTTACATAAGCCACTTTTAATTGTCAGTGCTACTACAATTAATTCTTGCAACAAGACTTTTCTGCATCACAAATACTGGTATGGAAAACATGCAAGTAGATATCAGGTGCTGTAAAGAGAGATGAAATTAATAAGCACCAATAAAACCGTCTCTTCTCTAGTTTTCCAACAAAGCTGGGGATGACATTGAGGTGTTTTTCTTGAGCAAAGAATGTGCAACTCTAAAAAGCTTCCGAGGGAGAGAAAACCAGTATTTTACCAAAGGATCTTTAGTAGCAGTGTAACAACATAAGCTCTTGAGGCTTAAAAGTCATCAGGGAAAGACAGAGTAGCTTGTAAAAACCCAGAGGAGTTATCTGTTTTAAGATTTGAGGGATGAAACTGTGATAGGAAGAGGGAAGGGGGTAGCTCTGCCCAAGAGGTAAAGTTGTGCCTTGTTTCCTCTGCCTGCATATTTTTTCACTTTTTATTTTTGGATCTTGCAACATTATCTAGCATTAGATGGCATGTAACTAGAATAACAGCTTCCATGCCCTGCTCTAGATTGTGGGGGAAACACCAGAGCCATTCCACAAAGGAAACAATCAGAGGACCTGCAACATTAAAATGAAAGGTGCACTCACAGTGAGGATTTGAAAACACTCCTTTATAAATTTCCAGGAACTAAGACCCAAGAAGCACTCCATCAGCAGGTGAACACCCACATAACCTGGTCAAAGCCCTGGTCTACAAGAGCACAGCCCTTGCAGACCAGAGAATGGGTGTCCTCACCAGCGTAGGCACACTGTACCTTGGGGCTGTGTTAGCATGGCTGCATCACTTCGGAATCACACCTCTCCTCTTGGCCAGGACAGCTCTGCTGGCAGAAGTCTACAGTGTAGGCATGGCTTAACCCCAAAACATTTTCAGAAGGTGTCAAAATGTGAGCTGACTTCCCAGCAAACATTACAACCCAAGCTGTAATACAAAATTCAGCCTCTGTGTCCTTCTGCTGCTCAGGCCACCAGAGGTGGGGACTACTGGATGCTGTCAAGAAAGAGTCAAGATGACAGTGACATGAAATAAATGGTTTTATAAAAAGCCTGACAGGACAGTTTTCATTGATATGTAGACTCTGCTTGAGTGCTGTTCTGGGCCCTGCCACATCACATTAGTGCAGAAGGACCCAACTGCATGAGCACAGCAGTTACAAGGTGACTTCACACTCCTTAAGCCAAGACAAGTAAAAGACATAAGCACCATCAATGAAAAAAAAAAAAAAAAAAAAGAGAAACTAATATATCTCAAAGGATTATTACAGTCTTCTGGAAAGGACAAGTTTAGTACGTCTTGTTCAATATCTTCATCCCAGATTCAACCAGAAGCTATTTCATTTGGGCTGTCTGAGCCATTCCCCCATTTCTATACATGAATTGTAAGCCTGGTTTTGTTCTTTCTTCCTCTTAATTTAAGGCTTGATAAAATTTTCCTCAGTCAGAATGCAGTCAACTGAACATGAACTGAAGCAGAAGCCGACAGGAGTACCCAGCATTGTAAATGCATGTGGAAATTTAAGCTAGCACTTCCAAATCTGAGGCCACAAGGCTAACATGCATATAGGTAATGAGCTGTGTCTTTCCACCAAAAACACTAGAGATCCACAAGCCCCAGTGAACTGCTGGTACCCTGTTGATCACTCAGATGCCAAGTCATCAGTCTAAAAGCTAGACTTTAAAGTCTAGCCAATTCATGACTGTGAGCAATCATTTTGTCTTGACAAGACATGAGTACACAGGCAGAAAATCAGTGATGAGTTGCAGCATCCTCTGAAGCACAGTCTAGTCCTCAATCCAAAACGGCTGAAATCAGGAATCTGACCAAGACAGGCACTTTTTTCCTTGGGAATATAACCTGCAACATGCAGAAGACACATCTGGAATATCTCTGCTGCTAGCAGCTCTTCTAGATCATATTAAGACATTAAGAAACAAATGTTCATATTTCTAGAAAACCCTACCCTCTTATAGTTATTTTGTAGGATACAGTAAGTTTATACTTTATGAAAATGTTAATTATCTCTGTATCTTCTCCTAATGATGATACCTAAACATTGATACCTTTGGCAGAGATAAGATACAGCTTCCAACATTTTGAATTTCACTGATATTCCCTCTGCTCAGGAACAGAGATTTTACAACATCCCTCACCTGTGACAGCCTGTGATTCAACACTCCTCTGAGAATGGGAACAGGTTCTGTTTAGGGCAGACTCATTGTAGCTACTAAGGAAGAATCAAGGTAAGGGCTCTCATGACCTAGGAGGAGTTTCATGTCCTTGCTGGGATGGTCGGGCATTTCTACAGATGGAGAGATAACAGCACCATTGGTAACTAAAAATCCCGACAATCTACTCCTCAGCATCCATTGTAGCTGTCTCCGAAATAGCTGCACCAGCTAAAGACAAGAGCTTGATTCCTGTATCTACCCATATATAGCTTTTGGAGGAATTTTTTTCAGTGAAGAGTGACAAAAGTCACTGCCGCAGTCATACATAACACAATATGACTATGTTCTATCACTAAGTTGTGGCTACCACAAGCTGTCAAAAAAGACCCTTAAACAAAGCTTTGCTGAAGGACTTTGAAACTCTGCTCTAGATCCAACATAACTTTGCTCCATCAACTAAAAGGAATGGCCCCAAGAGAGAAACAAGCATCCAAGCATTCCTTTTGATTTGATAGAATATAGGATAAAATATTCCCACTCTGTAAGTAATAATAATGAGAATGTTGTACCAGGGAATGTTTCTGATATGGATCTGTTTTGCTGCCTGGTTACACTCTAGCATTACCTGCAAGCCCAGAAGCTCGCAAGTATTAAAGGCTCACACAGTATTCCTGGCACACTCTGCATCCTCCTGACACACACCAGCCTTTTTATTTGAAAGGCTAACAGCACATAGAAATGACATTAAACTTTGGACAGACTGGTCCTTGCTCCTGGAGTCATACCTTCTCTCTTTTAAGCATATTTCCCTACTTCACAAAAAAAAAAGAAAGCCTCCCACATATATTTTACACTGGTGTTTGCTCTGCAGATGGCTGTGGGAAAGAAATATAGATTTTAATCTGCTTGGCGCACCACCAGCCGAGCTGCAGTTGGGATTTAGTGGACAGGCTCTTTATTGTTGGTAGAGATATAAGCCACCAGAAGAACACAGTTCTATCTCCAAAATATGGATGGAGGAGAAAAGCAGCATCCCAGCTGTTCCTTCGTACTGGAGGGAGCTAAAACACCTGGCACCTTCCCAGGGAGGGCACTGTTCCATGCTCCCCTCTGCAAACACATAGGAGCTGTGTTTGGGACGAGAATGACTTGAAGCAGTGGCTTCAGAAGAGACTTTGTGAGTGTCCCCCACTTGCATGTTAAACAGACTTCACTCAAAAGTGACATTACTGTACTGGGCAAAAACATTTCCATCCTCTACTGACTTCCCATTGCTCAGCTTAACTTTGGGCCTCAGTTTCCTCATCTGTTAAACAAGGACAATTTAGTAACATTTACGGCTTGGCACTGTGGAAAAGAAAGCACTACAGATCCCAAGCAAAGCAGCCAAGCCTCTGCTAAGAAGGCAGAAGACCAGACACAAGACTAGGCTATTCTAGTTACAAATCTTCTGTGTTACAGCAGATTGTCTGGAGTAATGGCTCAGCAAGGGAGAGCTGAGCCACTGATGCATGAAAGAACCACTAGCCTGTTTGACCCCCACAGTCAGACATGCAGCACAAGCTCAGAAAGCCAAAAAAAAGAGAGAAGCAGCCAGCTTCTTCATATTCATGAGCTCTTAAATAATGCTCGACAAAACTTGGAGGCATGTTCTCTGCTGTTGCTCTTGCCCTTTTGCACAGCTAGCAAGTCATAAATATTTCATGGGAAGAGTCCAGAAAATTTGCAAGATTGGTCCTAGCCTTTTACAGCATTAATGAGCAGGCCATTAATAGTTAATGAAGCAGCTGCTGGTGATCTCAGAGGTAAAGACAAGATGAGAACAGCAGTGTTTGCCCATTCACTACAATGCAATAATGCAAAGGAATGGCTAGATCCTTTTATCAAATCCTCATCATCACAACAAGGCCCAGAAGCTGATGACCGAACCTCCCGTAGACTCACTGCCCTGCTGCTGTCACCCAGCAGGGATGAAGACCACAGCAAAGGACCTGAAATGACCACCTGATAGTCTGTGGGAGTGAAAAGCCTGCAGTGCTGCATCTCATTTCCACACAAGTATGATGTTCTAAACACTCAGGTAGGACCATGCAATGCATGTGTACTTGTTCAAAGTGGAACCTTGAAAGTCAAATTCACAATACAATTTGGCAGCCAACTTAAAAGAACAGCTCTTGTGATTTAAGCCTCAAAGGCAGTGGGGACTCCAGTAAAAAGGTATTTTTGCTACATATACTTTCCTGTCTCTGGATTGACATTGCCTTTTCTGTACATTTTCAGCCAGCAAAGTACGTCACCTTTTGGTAACTCCACTTGCAGGGATCTTTACCAAGTGAAGGCATCACAGGGCTGCTGGGAGCAACTCCAGCCCTATAGCAAGGGCAGGAGCAAAACAAACAGGGGATGGTAAGATTAATCCAGTTGAAGTCTGGACATTGACAAACTCTCTTTCCTTTTTATCTCTGCTGACTTTAAGGGATGTGTGAGGTTAGTTTCCTGCTGCTTCCACATTCATGTGTATATGAGTTTATCAATTCCAGTGCAACTTAAAAAAAAAAATTTACTCTGCCACATTTCACAGAGGTGAAAATCCTGAAGACAGTAACTTCCTACAGTTAGGAAGATGAGAAAGGTGGAGGAGGGATCCTCCTCACTGGTGCCATGAAGTGGAGAGGGATTTAGTCTGACACTTCTCCCAGTGCACACAGAAATTCAATCTCATAAGTCAAACAGAAAGCAGTTTGTGTTGATCTCACTGTCCCCAGGAATAATTACTCTCATGAATTTCGGCTCATATCACATCTGGCCTCTTCTGCTCAGCAACTGTTAGGATCTCCACAAAAAGCAAGGACTTGTAGCAGAGAGAGACCTGATGACTACCAGCTGAACAGGGATGGTACAGACCTGTCCACTTCAATAGGAAGGCCATAAATTGTTTGGATGCAATCCACACTCCTCCTTTTTTGTGAATGTCCTCAGCACAGAGTGCAAAAGTTTGCAGCTGGTATATTTGGGCTGTTATGCTCAGACCTGGGAGTCAAGAGCCTTGAATTCATCATAAGGAAGAAAAGATGAAGAAAGGATTATTTTCAT
The DNA here is from genome assembly GCA_013400935.1 of Turnix velox. Taxonomy (NCBI): domain Eukaryota; kingdom Metazoa; phylum Chordata; class Aves; order Charadriiformes; family Turnicidae; genus Turnix; species Turnix velox. The sequence goes on from VZTY01032571.1 coordinate 264,820, forward strand.
GGTTATAGTCTTAAATCTACCCTCCAAACCAGAGCTGTTAAGTAGTGCAAGAGTCAAAAGCAACTTCAGCATTGGACTCTTTGCCAAATAATCAACCACAATCTATCTGCAGGTACTCGCCAAAGAGAAAAAAAAATTCTCTGTCAACACTCTGCTCTCACCTAAACCATGAACTTCTGAATAAACACCTCCTGGAACAATTGTCTTCTGGTTTGCAACTCAACTGGCTTTGCCTGCCTTCAAACAAGACTCTGCCTGCCTGCTTTCAATGCAGATCAAAGGTTATCTTAATAGATTCTCCCAGAATTAAGAGCTATAAAATAAGTTCATTATGTTAAATTTCAAGTAATTATTTTATTCTGTAATTTGATTAAAAGCTATCATTTGACAAACATGCCTTGGAAAAAACCTACTTGGACTTAATAATTAAGAATAATTAGCAATGAATACACAGCACTTCCTTTTAAAACCTATAGCCCTTCATGCTTTCAATGGGGAGCATCTTAAAGTCACTATGAACCTTGATGGAAAGACTTGATACCTTGAACTATTTAAATTGCATTAAGGATGAAACTTCACATATGAACAACTCTGACAAATCCAGATGTGCATTGGAGTGTTCCTCACGCCATCTATTCTACATAATTTAACAGACATTTTAAAACCTCAAATGAGTAAAAAAAAAAAAAGTTTAATCACCAATTCAAATGTTTCTTAATCAACTTCTTATTAGCTTCCTGATTCATTTACAAAAAGAATGAAAAAATCCAAATAACAAGATTCTTGATACTTTTTCTCCTCTAGCTACATTATAAAATTTTCAGTACGTGTGCGTAAAACTTGCTGCTTACAAATTTTGAGTTCTTATTTTGTTCTGATTTTAAAACACAGCAAAAAGACGGGCTGCAATCCCACCAAGCCAAGTGATCAAAGCAAAAGGCAAAGGAGAAGGTTGTAAACGACCAGTAATAAAGAGTGGCAAATCAGTTTTCCCCCACTGCTCTGCAGATCAGCAATTAGGAAGAAGAAGAGCAGAAGAAGGGTCTCCTGGCTGATCTGTTCCAGAATTCTGGTGCAGGAGCTCTTCTGGAGGATGCTATGGCAGTGCCCAGATGCAGAAACCAAACCCAACCTGACAGTAACCTGAGGACATGTGGTAGCAGCCTCCACCAGAGATTCAATAAAAAGGTCAGGATGAGAGTGAGAAGAAGCAAATAAAACCCCCATCCACACAGGCATGAAGAAAATACAGGCAGATTTAAAAATAAAATAACAAAAGTACGTCAGATGGAAACATGAGCCAGTCTGAATGGTCCTGTGGGACAGATGCACTTATCAGAGCTACTTCTGTTAGTGAGAGGCAAATGTGAAAGGCTACATCAAGTCCAAGGCAGGTAACAGAAAAATATTATAAAATTCCAGCCTTGGCTATAGAAATTGATTTACCATTTCCAAAACACATCAAACTGCAGCTTGCACCATTGCACACAAAGCATCTCAAAAAAAAAAAAAAGCCAAAAAGCATGGCAGAGACTGGGGCAGGAATCTCCATCCCCTCTTGTTTCCTGCTACTTTCAGACCAAAACCAGATGAAACTATGCACACTGTTTATATTGTATACTGTTTATAACACCACCAATTTTGGGATGCAGCATTGGGATGTTAACATTTAATATCTAAATATCCTCCTTCTAAAGCACCTTGCACTTTTTTCAGGGGTTGCTTCACATTCAATAGCACATTTCAAGGTAGATCCCTGCCTCCATCAAGCCACCAAGAAACCTCTTTCCCTGCAGATAGAAAGGAACCTTCCCTGTCTAGAGAATACCCAGCTATGGCAGGCTCCTTGTTGGGATACAGATATGGATGGAGACCCCCTTAGTGACAGCAAGGTGGAAACAGTCAAGGATAGGGGAAAAAGCAAGGAAGAGCGTACAATGAAGAAATTAAAAATGCAAAACCTGCTGCCAATAACATACTTTCTCCTAAACTGTGGACAGGATGTAAATAAGGGTTTGTGGCTTTTTTATTAAAAAAAATATATTCAGGTCCCCTAGAAAGGTTTAGTGGGCTCTGCAGGGAATTGGGATCAGGCAACAAATGTGTGTGGGTACCTGGTCACCCCAGCAGCCCAGAAGTACTGCTTGGAGCTGTAGACCCCGAGACTGAAAGCACTTGCTCACCAGATCACCATGGGGAGAACAAGACCACCCACCACTCACCAAGAGGCAAGAGCAAAGCAAACAAAACCAAGTTACAATTTCAGGATGTTCACACTGAAGACACAGAGTTGGTGCTTTGATCTGCTGCTGGAGAAGAAATGGGGCTAGAGCTAAGCCTGCTCCTTCGTACAAGCTCTTTTTGGCATAAGTAATATCTTTTGACACTCCTCTCCTGGCTCAGATATTCACCAAGTGTTCATTTGCTCTCCCAGATGATTGCACAGAGGGTAAACATGTAAAAATAAGGTACAACACAGAAATAAGGTACTTCTATATAAAGATACCTGGGGTAACAAGAAAAGTAAACAGAATCTAAGGTATGAGGTAAATTTAAGTTTGAAAGCAAAACACTTGAAAGAGCTAACCCTTTTTTCTCTGTATCTGATTAGCTGTGGATTTTGAAACTCATGATTGCCCTAAGCACTATTTACCACCTTGACATAACCACAAGACATGAAGACAAGATGCCAGCAGATATGCACAGGAGGGGCAACCTGGAAAAACTGTTTTAGCAACAGCAAAATTATTAAGATGCTGTAATTCTAAGGAAAGAGAAGACGCCAGGTTAAGAGCTGTTAAGAAAACAGTTCCCTTCCAATGCATCATTCTTCCTCATCACTCCAACTGCTTTAAAACACACGTGAAGCCTTTTCCTTCCTTATGCCAGAAGATCCCAGACAGAGGGAAGTCAAAGCTTCCTAGGGCAGAAATTTCCTCTGATTTTACTCATCACCATTTGTACTGGGAAACTTCCAACTCACAGCAATTGGGTAAAATCCTGCAGGTCCTCAGTGGCCACCAGTCCCTGCACCCAGCAGCCTGCCATGGCTATCTCTCCCAAGAACATCCCCAGGCATTTCCCCTGGTTCAAAATCACCACAAGAGGCTTTCTGAGCCTCTTACCGCTGCTGGCTTCTCAAAGAAAATTAAATCTAATGCTCAAAATGGCAGCACAGTGAAGCTGGACAGATGCTTGTAACTGAGTGCAGACTGGGGAAACCTGTACCTTAGGTTAAAGGCCAGGTAAAAGTGCTTCTGCCTCTCAGAGCCTGAAAAAAAAATCTCAGCTTCCCAGTACTGAGGGATGAGAAGCACATCCCAAATATTTGCAATCATGAGGTCACAACTCTTCCCGGTACTGAGCATTATGTGACGGTAATGGAAAGTGCCATCATAAAAGTAACAGGCTGCAAGAGATGCCATAGGGATGCCAGATAGTGACACGGACAAAAATGAGTAATAAAGGTCTCTGAAATCACCTTTGGCTGAGCAAAAAGAGGGTGTTGGTGTAATGGTTGCATGGGTGGGAGCAATAACAGCTATGTGGACACCCAGCCAGGCAATCAAGTGCTTTTCCCAGGAGGAAGCTGAGTGGTCAAACATCCTCACCTTCCAGTTACATGATACAACACAGCACTGGTTTTCTCAGAAGATGGAGAAAGGGAATCTTTGGAAAAATACAGAAAAAACTCAGCTTCAGGGGGGACCATGATCCTCTGGGACAACTCCATCTTCCACAAGTTTCAAGGAAACTGTACTGAAATCTCTGAGATGACAAGTACCAAAGCCAGTGTGCTCCTGGCATACCATTTAAATAAATCAGTTTCTGGAGAGACAAAGAAGAAGGAAAAACTCCCTGTGGTGCCTGACAGAGTATACAGAAAAAAAACAACCCCACAAGAAAACAAATTTGTTTTGGAGGTGGGAGGAGGGAAGAGGGGTGGAGAAGGCATCTCCTCAAAAAACACTTCAGACATGAACTGTCAGGACTTTCTTTTATTTCGTGGGAGAGTGAATCAGCAGCCCAGCAGTCAAGCCTGGAGATGCCAGTGCTGTCTGCTTCGTACTGGCTTCCCCCGGCAGGAGAGGATGGAAAACCTCCCTGCATCACTGCCCCAGGGCCTCCATCCTGGCACTCTTTGAAATCCAAACAAAACTTCCTATCTCCAACTGTTTACTTTTGGATTTTCTCCTTGCAAATAAGATTTTTTAAAATAACAAGTATTTTCCCACTTCTACTATCTGAGAGGAGTGTAACATAAACCAACTGAAACTAATAAGCATGAAATTAGTTTGAGAGAGAGAGGAAAAATAAAAAATGTCCAAAGCTGAGAAAGTGAGAAAAAGGAAGATGTACATTGGAGGGAAGAGGCACAGAGTTCTTGAGAAATGCTGGTATTCTATTAAACCCATTTGAGGCTGCCTTTAGCAGCAGCTCAGAACCCGCTTTTGTGGGTGCTATCCAAAACCCCCCACAAACAACTAGATTCTGTTTTTAAAGAAAGAAATCACATTTTTCCCTATACAGCTTTGCTTATGGGACTTCTTCACTCATCAGACTAGACAAGAGATTAAATAAACCAGAACTTGAGGCTTCCTCAGTTATTGTCACTGATTTAAAACAAGCAAGAAAATCTCTTTCCATTTTTTTGTTTTGTTTTACGCAGCAGCAAGTGAAATACAAAGTTTTTACAATTAGTAGAGAATTGTGAGAACAATAGACAATTAATGACAAAAGAGAAGCCAATACTGAAAGGTAATTTGAGGTTGTAAGTTTAAAAAAATATTTAGTATTTCAGAGGGGAAATAAGGTCAGCAAAGAAAGAATGGGGGGAAAAGAAGGAAGGAAAACTTCATGGAAACCAGTGCAAGAAGTCTCTCTCCCACTCCTCTCCCTGCTCACATGAAATTTATTGTCCCTTTTGATGGTGTCAGCTGGAACCATACCATAAATCAGATCACCAAAAAATAATGCTAAATGTATACATAATTTGAGAAAATAGAGAGTGAAGCACAGGACTGTAACACAAGGAAAATAACATTGGTTTTTTTCAGTTTTGGCACATTTTTTCCAGGACAGAAAATGAATTTCAGGCTGTGGAGGAGTGAACTGATCCCAAGTGAATGGATCTATGCTGTAGTCAGATAACACTGGTCTGGAGGGAACTCCCATGATGTGTACACAGTCACTTGTATTTGGGCCAGGATGCACCCGCTCCTGTGGCCTGGAGCCTCCAATGTCTGCTCCTGCTGAGGGGACTGGGTTTAACTCAAGCAGTAAAAAGGCTTTCCCAGAGAGGAGTGTTGCTGTGCAGACAGTGAGGGACAAACAAGAATGCAGCAGCAGACAGCCTTGCATGGGAATGTCTTACGTCAGGATTGTACTACAAATGCTTTCCAAGCGGTTGTATCAGCCCAGGGCAGGACATGCCACTGATGTAGCTGGGCAGGCAAAACTTAGGAACAGAAAGCCTGTTACACCAGTAAAGGGGTGATTATGGATATAAGGAAGAAATTATTTATGATGAAGGTGATGAGACACTGGAATAAGCTGCTGAGAGAAGTTGTGGATGCCTCATTGACAGTATTCAAGGCCAGGTTGGATGGGGTTTTGAACAACATAATCTAGTGCTAGATGTCCATGCCCATGGAAGGAAGTTTTGACTTGACGATCTTTAAAGGTACCTCCGCAACCAAAACCACTTCATGGTTCTACAATGCTATGGATGCTGAGCTTGCCCTTTGAGCCTGATCCCTGGGAGGTGCACAGCCTGTGGACTTCCACTGGTTTTGAGATAAAAGGCAGCATGAGATAGAGGAGATGCACATCACTTCAGAGCTTGTCATTGGTGTAGATGGCAACCAAGCCCAAGGGACTTGAGCTAGGACTGTAGCCCAGGGGACTAGTTACTTGGCCTGTGGCCTTGCTTAACCTGTCATCCAAAGGGAATTTACCAATTGTTCCCAAAATTTATGCGGAAGTCAATTTGATAGACAAGCCAGTAGTGAACAGGCTTGGATTTACTAGACCAGTCCCCATGGGAAAGTCTGTCCAGGGGCCACAATCAGGAGAAGACATAAACAGCAGTGAGCCCTGCTGACACTGAATTCCACACATGAACCCCACTTTTACCAGCTGGCATGTACTCCACATGCTGAGCCAACTCACAAAAGGCTGTCAAAACTCACTGAAATCCCTCTCCCTTGAAACCTGATGTGCAATTTCTAACCACACAGGCACTGCAGATAAATTTCTTCCTTGTTTGCTTCCTGACCCTTCCTCTCTCCTCCACTAGCCCTCCAGATGGCCAGTGCTCTCCTTTGCCAACCACCCACACTGCCAAGTCTGCCCAGGGCATGGCAAACCCACAGAGATGTGGGACTATAACCCATGTTCTCTACCAGAATAACCTCCCCTCCAGGAGGATGTTTTTTAAGTCTCCTACTGGTTAGCAATGCCAAAACCTCCGCTGCTTGCCTATGCTGTTCTCCCTCCACTCACTAATAAAACACAGACTTTTTAATGCTCTTCAGTGCTAAATACTCAAAGTAATTTCATACATATCCCTCAGTTTGAATGGATTTCCCAGCTGTACCAGCAGACTGACAACACTGGCCATTCTACATAAGCTCATTTTACAAATAACTCTATTTTCACTTTAGACACAAGTTTCGTGATTTGGGGTTCTGAGAAAATCTTTCCAAGTGCATCTTGAATCCAAAACCACAGCTTTTCTTGAAAAAACCCTGTGTACATCTTAAAACAAAACAGTCAACCCAACAACCCGACTGACAAAGACATAGCTGTGTGGGGAGGGAAGGACTGCGTTGGTGATCCCTGAATTGCCTCCGCCTGGCAAGGCTGGAAATGAACTCTCGTCCCTTCCTCTTTGCAAGAGTCAAATTCACTTCATCCCCATTTTGCTACATGTTTACGAACCAAACTCTGAAATATTACTCTGTATCAAAAGTATTTGTAACATTCTGGAAATAAACACCTCTTCTGGCTTTTACAAGAAAAGATTCCCAAACTTACTGCTACTCTGGGACTGAACTGAATTCATGACACCCAGTAAACTTCAGGCCTACCTGATTTTGAAGGGTTAAGAAAATAAACCAACACCACAAATGTTATGTGTGAAGTGCCAGTTGCAAACTGAACTTCACAGCAATTACTTTGATGGCTCGAAGTTAAAACCTTTATAGATTATGATAATGCCTACTTTTGTTTATTACCTATTTTCAAAGTGAACAAATACTATCAAGCAGATGTGCACGTTACAACCTTCAGTTTGCAGTAACTTTTAGGGATAGAACACACACTTCCTGAAATACCTGCACACTTCAAAGCCAAACCTACAATTACACTCTCTTGATGCAAAAAAACAAATACAACTTTGCTGCAACCCAGCTGCCATGCTATAATCTCTAGAAATTCAGTTGTGAAAATGTTAATTTCTGAAAAGAATTCTAACCAAAACTCTATTTTGCTGCTTTCATTCCTTAAGTGAAGTGGACTTTCAGGAAAATTATTTAGGCCCAGGCCAAAACACCCCAACCAGTATAGACTCCAAATGGTATCTCTGGGGATCATCCTAGATAAAGCAAAGCTAAAAGGAATAAAACCCCGAGATGTCGCACATGCAAATACAGTGATGTCATGCCTGGCATTAAAATCTTCTTCATCTTGTACGAAGATGAGCAAACCCTGCCATGTTCTTGTTCTGGCCTGCAGCAGTTCAAAACTGGTTTGAAAATGTAAAAAGAAGCAAGTAACTTTTCCATATTTAATACTGACTTTCCCTCTTTTTTTGACTTTTAGTAGAAAACACAATGAAACTCCACCCCTGACAAAAAAGAATCAAAATGTGTTGCTGCCAACTTGGGCTGTCTCATACAATGGATTACTGATTTTACTGGAATTTTAACTAGGGTAAAAGCGAAAAGAAAATAAAGTACTTTGAAAGAAAGCAGCCAATGACCTGTAAGGTAGAGATGTACTGTAAGATGAAATTCTGTAGAACTTTTGGGGTGTTCAAATAGGACAAACATCATTTTAGGAAGGTGAGTAAACACATGGTCTTTGGGTTGATAACTGAGCTATGAGCACTTCTAAGCATTTTCTGGCACCAAGTTCAACACTGGAACAAGGAGAGAGGACCAACACAGGAGAACTCTTGTCCATTCATTTCTGTAGATAAGCAGCAGAAATCTGTAAGGGGATCAATCCACACACAAGTGAAGAGGTGAAATCAGGACTGGCCAACAACTTGCAAAATGCTTAACATTTTATATTCTTTCCTATTGCTGGCCAGTATCTTGCCTTCCCTGACCTGGAGAACAATTTGCAGTTCTGTGTTTCAGAGCTGCTGAGTTCATACAACAGACTGAAGCTGCATCTGCATTAGAAAGGCTTCACTCGGACAGGAGTATACTACACTGGCAAAGCACTTCTGTCACAGGTACCTCTTCAACAACAAAACTACTCCTAATAAAACCACAGCAGCACACAGACATGTTATTTTGCATGGCATTTCCTGGTGAGGCTACACGTGAGGGGTTTCTGCCAGAGACACCAGACTACTGTCAGTTACACCTGAACCTGCACAAGGATCCCAGGAGTGACAAACCTCACAGCGTTTGATCTGTAGCTTTTTAAAAAACAAAAAAACCTCACTGACCGACCAACCATACATGGGTTATTTGTAGGTGAGCTGAATGATGAAGCAGAGAGTGACCGTAATTTACCATCATTTGCTGTAGAAATATGACGTTGAAGCCCCTGACATTTTAGTTCTCACATCCAATTTTGAAAGGTTCTTTTTCTGGGGGGAATGTTTATCACGGCTCCACTCCACTAAAGGATGTGCTATATTTGCTTCCTGGACTGCGATCTTGACACCTGTGGGACAAAAAAATCATCCAGGAAAGACCAGTTTTGCCAAGCTGACAGCCCTGAGCTTCGACCCCTACAATGCTGAGGGAGATCCCATGCACAAGACTCCACAGGCTTTATCGCCCGGTCCTGCTGCACCTTGGGACCTGGCTGGCAGAGAGGTGCCGATGCCCAGAAATCCTGGTCACCCTCTCACCATCCCACCCAGCCATCACCTTCCTCTTTTCTCCTATTCCTACTTTTTTGGAAGCTTTCCCCACTTCTGCTTTCCATCTTCAGATCCAAAACTTTTTTCTGACTTCTCCTCTATGGCAGGGCCTTTGCACTCTCCCGGAACTTAAGCAAGAACATAGCGAGCCTCTATTGGAGAGGTACTCAAGGATCCCAAGGGAGGAATCAGTGCTGTGTTGCCCCACCAGGCTTTCTCCCTAAAGAGGGATTCCCAGACACAATGCAAACAAAAGGGGTGAAGAAACAGCTGGGCATAGGGATCCCCAAAGTCAGGGAGGTACATCCCAACTCCAATTCCAAGTTTTAGTCCTAGAAAAGCTGGGAGGTGGGGGGGAAGAGGGAGGGGGGAAATAGTGGTCAGACAGACGGGGAAAAAGAAATGACCCGTGACAGCTCAGAGTTGGTTTTGGAAACAGCTAAAAAAAAAAAAAAAAGGGAAAGTCACCTCTCTCTAGAAAAAAAAAAGTGGGTGCAACCTGGTAAAGACCGAGTTTCCCCAAATCTCCCTATCCCGGGGAACGTCGAATGCCACAGGAAAGGCAGAGACTTTGGCAGAAGCTGAAGGAAGAATGCAACGGGGCTCTCAGCGCTGCCCCGCCGCGGGTACCGGCAGCAGAGGGACGGGAGGGGGCGAGACACGGGGAAGCAGACGGAGGGGTGAGGGGAAGAAAGGACATGAAAAAAAATAATTAAAAAATTAAATCAGAAGAAGCCGCTGCCAAGTCCGGCCGCGGAGCCACGCGTGGCGGCGGCGGTGCCCGGGGCCCCTCCTGCGTCTGCAGCACCCCCGGGGCGGCTTGTGTGTGTGTGTCCCCGCGACGTCCCGTCCTTCCCCCTCCCGGGAAGCCAGCGGCTCCTTTTTAAAGACCGCACTGACAAAATAGCCCTGCTCGCCTCTACGTAACGCCCTGTCGAAAGCGGACGCCATATTTTGTGTTGCTGATGTCGACATAGACAAACGTAGACATGTTTTTTCCTGCCCCCCCTCCTGCCCCCCCTTTTTCCTCCTCCTCCCACTACCTTCTCCCCCTTCACCCAAACTTGCGGTCCGGATGCGGCGGGAAGGACGGGGGGCACGGCGGCGGCGTGGCAAAAATTAGAAATATATCTAAAAAAAATAATTAAGTGCCCACCCCGAACAACCTTCCCGGCTCACACCTCCCCCCTCCCCGCTCTTCCCTTCCCCCCCGCAACCCGCATTTCTCCCGGTCTCCGCCGGAATCCCGGGAATCGGACAGTTTTTTTGCGGGAGGAAAAGT
>VZTY01032571.1:275686-303554 GCA_013400935.1 Turnix velox
GAGGAAAAAAAAAAAAAAAAAAAGAAAAAAAAAGAAAAAAAAAAAAGGTTAAAAAAAAAGAGCCCTCGATCGGTGGGGATCTACGCCAAAACCCACATGATCTCTGACGTCAGCGTGCGTATTTGCATACGATACCACCGCCGGCTTGGCCGCTGGGGTCCCTTGGCGCGGCCAAAGTTGGGAGCGGGGCCGTGCCCCCCCCATCCCGTCCGGTCCACGCCGCTTCTCCTCCGGCTCAGCACCGCTGATTTTCCGCGCATGCCGCCCTCCTTCCCCACACCCCGCGTGGTCCACGCGTGGGCTCCACCGGGCGCTCCACAGCCCATGCGGTGGCACCGCCGGCCCTTCCGCCGGTTTCCACCGCGCCCCCTGTCCCGCTTCACGGCAGAAGCCACGCGGAATTTCCGACCCTGCGGAATGAGCCGGGGCTCGGACTCTTCACTTGGGTGGGATGGACCTTCGGTCTAGGTTCTGGTTGTGAGGACCTGTCGGCCCAGAATCGCGTGGGCTGGATTTCCCACGTGGGGATGGCAGAAGGATGTTGTAGGACATGGGGACAGGTTTCTTGCTTTAGCATCACGAGGATTAACCCCCCACCTCTATAGGGACGGGAGGCTTGGACCCCCTCTATAGAGGCGGCGGGGTTAGACCCCAGCAGCAGGGACGGTGATGGGGTGATGAGGAGGTGGATGGTTGCCCCCAACCCCGCCCTCCCCTCCTGCACTAGAAGCGGGGCAGGTACCTGGGGAGGTGGGAGGCATTTCTTCATCCTCGGCTTGGAATGGAGGTTTTTTTCGAGCCTTCCCAGTTTGAGTGGGCTTCGGGAGGCGGCTGGTCGTTGCTTTGCGTAAGGTGGTCTATATATTCCCGAGGATGCTTCAACTCCCTCTCTTCCGCGGGGATCCTTTCCCCCCATAGAAATCTGTCTATGAACTCTTGTGCCTCTTTCTATGCCTTTCTTCCAAAGAGATGTAGACAGATAGGATCCAGGCTGTTTTCTGCTTACTTCAATGAGCTAATTAAAAGAAATAATTTACCGATTGTATCTTACTACCAGATAGCAGATCTTCCAACAAGTCCAAGCTGACAGGATTGAAAAGCAGCATAATCTCTCCGTAACTTTAGGGGTGTGCTAGCTACGATGCGGTATTTTTTAATTAGGTGGCATTAAATATGTATTTTAACCTTAGATTCGAAGGTTCAGAGACTTCGAATCTCCGCCTGCGTCGGCTGCCCCCCTGCCCCGTGTCCCGGTGAACTGCAGCCCTCAGCAACAGGGAACAACTCAGGTGGACAACGATTCCTTTCCCTTTCCCGTGTCGGGGCTGGGGACCGGCTTCTCTGAGAGAGTCAGAAGAGAAGCTCGAAGGAAGTTATTGCAACTGAACAACCACGGCAGAACGTAAATATGTCAAAGCAGTGTCAAGAGATTCCTTTGCAGGGATACCCTTCTCCGAGTAGGCGTGTTTTTGACTGTCTGATTGAGTGTAGTCTTGCGAGTATTTGATAACAGATCGGATTCCTTTCTTTCCGCTACCACCTCCCTAATTTGTGATGACTTTTCCTTTCCTTCCTAGATTGCAGCTGTGAGGAAGGGACAGTTACGGGCACCCTCTCCACAGTGGCTGGGGACAGGACACGAAAAGATGACCATTAGAGCTTGCGGGTACTCACTGAACTTTGCTTTTCCTCCTTAAAATTATGTTTTCCACGAAAATTCCTGTTTCTTATAGTTATTACTGAATGTATATTTTGTTTAACACTTCAGTAGCTGTTCAGTCCTGGAAATATTTCTGAATTCTGACAGCCCGGGGAAAAATAATAATAATACTAAAAGAGCTATTTCTATTTTAGGGGGCAAAAGTATTTCCCCTTAACTACAGGTTTTTTTGCTACTTTTTTCCCTACTGTACCAAGTTCCTTTTCCGTGACATGGAAGAGACGCCAAAATATTTTAATATAACTACTATGTTTTTGGATATAAAATATTCTTGAAAGGGCAGTTCAATTGAAAAGCAGGTGAAAAAACCACCCGCTTGCTCTTGTCCTAATTAACACTTACTTTAAGGCCTCTTTAAGGTTCTTTGCATTGCCAAGTACGAAGGGCTCTTTGATTGATTGGGTGATACGGCGGGAGCTCATTCCGCCTTTCAAGTGCAGAAAAGAGCCGTCAATGGGAGCCGGCTCTGGGGTTTCGGACTTTAAATCAGGTTGTAACAAAGCCGGTTCTAACCTCAGGTCAAAGCGATGGCTGCACCCAGTAAGGCCCCTAGCGAGGCTCATCTCCCTTCCCCAAAACTCAGATTAGGAGCTGAGAGATCATTACAAACGGGGCACTGTATTTAAGGGGATGAGGAAGTGGGTTTAAAATTGTCGCTGTTGCTATTGTTGTCCTAAATGAACAAACTAAGGATAACTTTCTGAGCACTGTGTGTTCAGTGTTATGCTAGAGAATGGGGAGAAATCATGTAGGTACATCTAAAGACACCTGTTTATGTGTAGCTTTGCATTTGCCCACATCAAAGTGCAAAATACAGTGCAAAGAGTTTGGTTTTGTGAATGTTTTTTAACTTGGTCATCAAATTTCTCCTCTGAAACCAGAGCAGCAGGTTGTGTGGCATCTCCTCCCAGATGCTGGCTTTTAGGAAGCTTGTGGTTTCCTAAAACCTCTGATTCTGTAAAATTTAAGTTGACTGAAGGGATTGAAAGTTTACTGAGGGATGGAAGAACAGTGTTTATGATTAGAGTATATAATTACAGAAGCCTTGATTCCTTGGGAAATCATGCAAAAAAATGGGGAGAAGGAATATCAGTGATGAATGCAATATGAATACTCATGTACTCATGCTAGATCTCACTATGTAATTCATTGATGAATACCTAACATTAAAATGATGCAGTGTTATACAATAAAAAATAAAATGGAAACGGCCTTTACAGAAGATGCAAAATGGAGATTTGCAGTTTTAAATTTCTTTTACATAAGACCTCTCTTTTCAATTAATAACTCAACGGGAGCCGCACTGATTACAAAGCACAGCCAACATGTGTGCAGTTTCCCATGAAGGTGATGGCAGAGCATTCACTTGCTTGAAATCCATTGCTCTCTCTATCTCTTCTGAGCACTTTTTCTAGTTTTAAAGTGACATGTGTTCCACAAAGTTGCAAACTTGCCTATGAAATAATGCCTTGGTCAGAGACAGTGAACTGTGTACTCACATGTATATTTTTTTATGGTGAGATAAGCATCTTACATGTGGATTGTCACATAGTTTTCAGTATTTTTCAGTTTAATGGTTGCTTTCTGGCTGTTTAAATCCTGTGGAATTACAGGCTGAGTCAGCATTACAGATCTAATTCCTTCTCTTGGAGGTGCAGCTCTGAATTTCACTCTGAAGAGGCTGTGTAAATATCCTTGAAGAGAATGCACATCCCTTAACAGCCAAAACAGAGGCATGTAAATAAAAGAGCTTGAGAGTCATTTTCTGCTGAGTGCATGGCTATATATTGCTCATTTTTGTACTGACCATACACTATGAAATCAAGTGGAGCTTTGCTTCACGGTGCAGCAGCAAATGAGTGGACTGGGGGTTTCAGGATGTATTTGCTCCTCCTGGGTGAGGTGAAGCAGGCCGGGACTGACTGGCCAATTCTGCATGCCATAGGGCAGCCAGGCTCAGCTTCAGCTGCTAATTCTATGACTTGCACCATTTCCACTTTGTTCTTACCATGGACAGGTACAGCAATTCCCACTTAGTGTGTTTTGTGATGTCTCAGTAGGGCAGTTAGGCTTTCTATTCGGTCAGTAGAAAAATTAAGGTAAAAACAATTGAGAAAGTAGTCAGCAGTTAAATGCTGTTACTTTTTTTCTCTTGTGGGGATCTTGATCTCTGTGCTGAGGGCAGGCAGCCATCTTTGTCTGGGAGTCAGTGTATGTTGCACAGACCAGTTGTCAAGAAATAAAGCCCTACAGTCTCATGGATCTACCACTCTCTTCACAATGTAGGTGGTTTGGTTTTCTTCACCCCATCAAAACAGCTCCCCAGATCAAGCTTTACCCTTTGCTTATACAGTTTGTTGATCCTATCAGTGAATGTGAGGTAGTGAGCACTGCTTAGATGCATTGTCTGCAAAATGAGATGTTAGCATAAATGCACAGAAAAGCAAAGCAATATCAAGGTCTGATCCAATTATAAGGGCTGACCTTATGATTTGTAGTGCCCTTAAGCCAGGGGAAGCTGTCGAAGGCAAGATGCCTCCCCTTCAGGATGCAGGGCTGTTGGTGTAGATTAGTTGCTAAGCCTGTATGGAGAGAATCCCCTGAACACAACCTCCCCAAGCATTTGCACTCATTGCCTGAGCTTAAGATGGGTCCTGGCAAGAGGCACGCAGGCATCTGTCTTTTTCTGTTTCAAAAACTCCAGGAGAGCTGATCACTTATCACGGGAACCATCTGGCTTATTCTTAGAGAGATCAACAGTTAGTCACAGAACAAACGAAGAACATGCTGCATTGAAGTCTGCTCTCCCCATTAAATAAGAGGACTCAGCCCAAGGTCCCCAAAACACAGCATGTGGTGCCTGCTGCAGGAGGAAGGGAGAGAGATTTAATCTTGATTTGAGGTTGTTGAGCTGCTGCGGTGTGGAAGAGATCTGCTGCGGCAAGCTGGGGGATGCCACTGTCTCTGCAATGAGCTGTAGTGGCCACAGGGATGGGAACCTGAGGCTCTACTTTCTCAAGGTCACTTCTGCCAGAGACAGAGAAGCCTGAGGGGGGAGTAGGGCTGCACCATGGCTTGACACCATCTGCTCTGCCTCTGTTGCTTGCCATTGATCTTAGCTCCCAAGTGCAGGGGCTGGGTTATCCATCATAGGGATGCTGAGGATGTGAGGCAAGGCCAGCATAGGATGCTGTGTGGGTCAGCACTGGGCTGTGAGATTTAGGGGGCCAAGGGGCTGCAGGGGTTAACTGCAGCCTATCATTTTAGGGGGAAAGGACCTTATGAGGTAAGGGCAGATTCATCTGTGTAATTCCAGGCTCCTCAGCTGTATTGAAACGAGTTGTGGAAGTACCCAGGCCTTGTTAAAAACTTCTGAAGCCAGGGCACTCCACCTCCCCTTCTGTAGGGTAGTTTGTGTTTTAATAAATGCTGTGGCCCCCTCCACTGCCCTCTGCATTGCAATCAAGACCTGATTGCAATGAAGGTTGGCTGGCTGGGCACCAGCCTGCTTTGAAACACTCTGATGGGCAAGAGGGGATCTTCACTTGCCCATGGCTGCTCTAGACCTCCTGCAGGTGGGCAGGCTGTAGTCTCTTTTGGACCCACCAGTGACTCTAAGAGCTGGGAGTGGCTTGGCCATCCTCCCCTCTGCAGATCCCACACGAATCCCACAACCTCTGCTGAGAGTGATGGTTTGGGGACTTTTCTTCTCTTTTAAAATGTCTTCTTCTATTGCTCTTGCTAATTACTAAAGCAATTTTTAAAATTTAAATGAGGGCTTCCTCCCTCACAGCCCATCTGCTGTGAAATCATAGCACACATCCTTTGTGACAGTTCAAGCATCGCCATGGTAACGTGCTGTGATGTGATCAACCCTGAGTTATGACCTCACTGCGAGACCAAGCAGGCCAGGCTGCTTTGCCAGGAGAAATAAAAAGCAGCTTCTGTATTAACAAAGGTGAGATCTCTTGCATAAGCTGATGGGATCTGTCCCAGAACAGACAGGCTAAAGCCCTCCTGGAGCTTTTTTACTGGACTTCAGTGGTAGGGCTGGGGGGCATCTGCTGGAGAAATAATGTATTTCTCTCCTTAGAGAAAGCTGTTTTCTTTGTAAAGACTTTTCCATCACTTTATGGTACTTCTTCAGTGGAAATCATTGTAATTTTTCAGACTTTTTTTTCTTCTTCTTCTTATCCCCCAAAGACTGGCAGTGCTGGAGACCAAACTGTCTTTTTCCTGTTTGGAGGTAGGTAGTACATGACCAGTGGCAATTCATACCTCACCTGTGCTCCCCCAGGGCTTTGTCTGGACCCCGTCTAAAAGATAACAGGGCTGGGAGTGAGTGGTGTGGCTTTCTGAGGCATTCATCTCTCACCTCCTGCTGAGCCTGGCATGAAGGGTGACAACTGTTGCAAGCCTTTGTGGACAACTGGAGGGGATTAGTGACCAAAGACTGCCCAGCAGGTGTTATCCATTTCCAATTAACCAAAGACCTGGTTCAGAGCCCCTGGTTCAAAGAAAGGGATTTTTTTTCTTATCTTCTTTTGTGTGATTCCTGTGGATTTTGGACCAGATTTTAACCATAAAACTGAGCTTGCTCTTTCAGGAAGCTATTTGCACACGTAACTAATTCACTGAGACAGATTGTATATTTATCTGTACTTTAGTGTGTATTTCAGAATGTGCCTTTATCTGTCCCTTAGATCAGAATATAGCATCTTTAGACTGCTGGTGCAAACAGAGCTGATGGGGATATTTGTCAGTTTTAGAGGGATTGGTGGTACATTTCACCACTTCTCTGGGGAACTGGAAAGTTAACAGGCAGCCTAGTTTGGCTATTCTGTTTGTTGCTGAATAGACGTGGGGCTGTCTACAAGGGCTCGAACAACATGTGCCTATTTAATGATACGTGTTAACAAAGCTGAGAGGTGTTTTGGGAAGAGGAGGAAAGAATCTGGGGAAAATGATGCTTCTCTTCAAGTGGTACATTGTATGTAGGAGAAGTATTAGACTTTCATAGTGTTAGAATTTCAAGTATAAAGATGGTGACAATTTCTATATGATGGTCCAGGAGACCACAATGTATCTGCTGTACCATGGTCTGTATGCTGACAGAACACACAGTCCTAAACTGCTATAGGTTCCTCTGTCCCTTATGGTGGAGCTGTTGTAAAAGTCTTACAGTCCTCAAGTGCCTTTTCCTCCTCTGTCCCTCCTAGATGATCATCTTAGCCCCAGTGTATTACTCATAATTTCATTTTGCACTGATGACTCTCTTCTTTACCTGGCAAAGGGCTGGTGCATCTTTGTCTTTAAGACCTTTTGGAGGGGCAGCCTTGAAGACCTCCGTAACTTTTTAGGCTCACAACTGAAAGCAGAGAGGAAAAGGATCCCAGAATGGTTTGGGTTGGAAAGGACCTTAAAGATCACCTAGTCCAACTCTCTATGATGGGCAGGGGTGCCTCCCACTAGACCAGGTTGCTCATAGCCCTATTCAATCAGGATTTAAATCAAATAAGATGATTTTCTCTCTCCAAAACTGACTTTAAAAATACTCCCTGTCTCAGCCTCTTTATGCCATCTTACAGCCTCCAGCAAGTTTTTACAGCTCAGCTACTTTCCAACTCCAGAAAATGCAGCACAGACCCTAAACTATTGAAGTGCAAATGGATTGACCGTAATCTAGGAAGATTCAAGAGAAACAGGTCAAATGTTATACTAAACACTTATGGCAACATATTTTAACAGCAGGAAGATAGACGCATGCTTACCCCAGGCAGGTCTAATGTGAGAAGATTAAAATCTTCTCTTTCCTGAAGGTGATTTAGTTTACTAAACAAGTAGTTTACTTGTTTGTTCATGCTCAAAAATAACAAGGCTTCTGTAGCTCAGTTCAGTTTGCATCTGTACTAGGGTCTCAACGTGTTTCAAAGATTATCTTCATCAGCTTTACAGCATGCTTATATTATCAGCCCCTGTGGTTATCCCAAATTTTTTGATGGGAAACTGGGCTTTAGGAAAACTGGAGATGGAATTCTGCAGTGGCTTTGGCTTGGCTGGAGCCAAGCATTCTTAAAAATCGACACCAGCATTGGGGATCTTGCAAATTTTGCTGACTCTACACACAGAAGCCATGGCTCAGCCAGATCTCTCAAGTCTAAACCCCGTTGGCTTCACTATACAGCCCATATCTCATCTCCACTGCTGGCACCAGCAGTTTGCTACATACTGTGGTAAATATTTATAAAGACTGGCCTGGATCTTAGCAGAGGCAGCAGGAATTTTTCTGCTTTTAAAGAAAACTGTGGCTGTGTATCACAGTGCTCACAAAACCAAATTGGAGTCTGTGTCTGACCAGGGTTTAGCCAAGAGTTTGTATCATCTTCTTAGTAAGACATCTGCCCCTAGGTCCACAGCTTGTAGATTTTCCCTGCATGCAGGGACAGCATTTGCTTTGCTTTGCTGCAAAGCCACACTAGTAGTAACTATTTTATGTTTTGGAAAAGGGGATTTGCAAAGCTAGCTGTGGAGATCATGCTAAATTACAGCTTAAACTGTATGTATTTACTACAACTAAAGGGAAATATTTTATTTCTGATCTTGAATATTCTGGAAAAGCAGCACTATCAATGCAAAACATTTTTTCACACTAGCCACCTTAAATGTCACCCTGGTTCAGTGGCAAATTTAGGGTGACATTTTTCCACATAGATGGTTAAACTCAACTCTACTGCTGCCTTTAAAATACTGTTTTCCCTTCACTTTGAGAGTGTCTGGGGATTAAAATGATCCTGCACATGAAATCTGATTTATAAAAAACATGTGCCCACTGCTTCAACCTCTGGGTCCATTTGCATTACAAGATGGAAATTAAATTTAACATCATGCTTTCAACAGCTGTGTTTCATCCAGGAGTGAGCTGGCAGGATGGGAGCTAGACGTTTCAATACATGGTGACAGTACATGGCACAGCTTGAAAAAGTCAGGGATGAGGCACACCAAGAGAGGAACAGATAAAGACATATTCCTTTATAAAGGTGTGGACATGAATCTTGCTGCTATGATCCATATAAGACACCTGGTTTCAAAGTCTTTTAAATATTACAAAATATGAAGATAAGTGATCCCCCTTGATGAAAAATAAATGTTGAATTTATTAATGAATTCCTTAATGCCATTATATCTGTGCAGGTCTTTCAGGAAGTGCTGGTATCTGCTCTCTGAGGGGTAGGTGGGAGAAGGGTCACTCTATGTCCAGGTCCTACTCATTGTGTCTATTTATGTCTTAACAGTTCAGTAAAATACATTTAAAACTAAATGCTATGCTAAGGGTGATGTGATGGATGTGGAATTTGATGGATAGTGATACAAATGCAGATTAATATTAATCATATCTGTGTAATTTAATGAAGGATATAATGCCACCTGCTGTGTGGTAAAAACAAATTACTGCTGCTTTGGTTGTTTTTGACTAGTTCTGGAAAGAAAATGAATTTGGACTGAACTAATTTCCCTTTAGTGTCTTATATGTATAATTAAAGACTCTCGTGTTGCAGCTAAGCATAAATACTGTGTAAAATCACACACCCTATGGTGTTAACTCCCAACTTCCCAGATGACACAGCACCCCAGCATCCTCTAGATGAGTTCAGTAGTAGTTTCATCTTCTTCACTGGGGAACTGGAAGGCATCTTCATTCATTCCCCTGTTTTTTTGGTGGGTGCAAAAGAAATACCCATGGAGGCACCGATGATCTTTTATTCATAGAGCAATGCCAGATAGAAATGTATATTCATATGTTTAATGCAAACAGGGCATTTAATTGGACCAGGTTCAGGGCTATGGTGTGTTGGTGATAACGAACCAATAGCTCTGAAGCCAGGGACACCACTGAACTCAATGAGGAAGCAATGATGCCTTGGTCCGGAAGACTCTTCTGGATGAAGACAAGGTGCACCAATAGATATTAAAACTCAGAACTCAGGTAGTGGCTCAGACCTGTTGCTGGAAATTTCTGAGTCGGTAATTTTTTAGGCTAATGGGTTATTTTATGGCCTAGTCTACGCAGAGCTCCATGTACTGGACCATGCTGTGTCTCTTTGCTAACCTTGAAGGTGGAATGACGTAGCTGCTGAATTGCGTGTTATATAGAGCAGGCTGACAAATGGCGGTAACAAAATAACTGTTCCCCAACAAAGTTAATTACATGAGATTCAATGTTGCTAAGAGATTTGGACAGCATCTCTCAAACTTCAGAGATTAGACTGCCAAGCAGGAGGCACTGCAGAGGGGCTGGCACCATGCCAGTAAACAAAGCGTTATCAGGATGATATGTTAATATTTGTGTGTATTGTAAAATTAAAAGAAAAAAAAAGAGGGCAGGGTGGTGGACTGCCCCATCTGCTTCTCTGGCATAGCAATTCCCATTGAAGTTGATGGTAAAATACTAATACTTCAGCAATAAAGACCAGTGATTTCAAAACATCTAGATATCAGTGGAAACCAGATGCCTAATGCAGACAGTTCACCTTCATCTGTGGTCCTATCAGATCTCACATGCAGAAATATTTGCCTTCTGGGAAGGCCCAGAAGCCCCAGCTGAAATCAGAGATGAGTTCAGCAGGAGGCTTGTTCAGGATGCAAGGATCCTGTCTCAGCTGGTGCTTCTGGGTGGATTTAAGCTCTCTCTGCCTGGACACCAAGATTGCCCTGCATTCACTGCGACTTGAAAACTGTAGTCACATTTGTGTGAGATTGCACTTGAACTAATAAACCATGGAGGAAAACTCAGATTAAGGAAAAACAATCCAATGAATCATCAGGTAAGAAGTGCAGGCAGTGGTAAGACTCTAAGTGACACAAAATGAATGGAGGAAATGCTGAAAGCAGATCTTATAGACTGAGAAGATGCTCCTGAACTTCATCTAAATTTTGGACAATTAAAACATAGAAAATAATGTTGAAGTGTATTTTTGTGAATTAATTGCTGGAAAGAAGATTAGTGGAGAAAAAGATAGAGCAGATGTTGAAGATAAGAAACAAGATGGTTAAGACGGAATTTCCTATTGGTTTAGCTAGTGATATGTGCCAGGATTAGAAGAGATATTTTCTGAGCATTAATGTGTGTGACAATTCTAAAGAGAGCCCGTGACAGTGTTCCTGACTTTCTCACTCCTAGTAGGTTCTCATCGTGGAGATTTGGGGAGGGTGGTTCTGACTGGAATTGGACTGGAATCTGACTGGAGGTGGGTATAAAGGATGCAACCACTCCGCCTACAGCTGATCTGAGTCCTACCAGAAGCTCAAGTGGTATTTTCATCTGAGGAGCACTGCAAGTGTCATCCATCTAGTGATTATATCAGCGAAGTGGAACATGAAGCTTTCTCACCCAATGAAACCTGCAGCACGTACATGGGGCATGAGACAAAGGAGGAAACTTGGGGTTTTCATGAGATGGAGAACAACAGTTTCTCCCATAGACCTTAATAATTTCAGCTGCAGTTGTAATACATGAGCTGCCTCCCTGGGGTGAGGCACATGCATGACATTTGCAGTGTTTCTATAGCTGGGGTACAAGCAAACCAGTTCTTAAAAACCCAGACTCCTGGAGGTGGAGAGAGGAAATACATCAAGCATTTATTTGCTTTGGTTCTGATAAATGGGTGAAGATAAATATTTGTGCAATGGTATGTCCCATTATTTGGCTCTGGGAATAGAGTTGTGATTCAGTTCAAGCGGTTAATTGCATTTATACATCAGAGAACTATATAGAAAGCTTATCTCAGGACTATCTTGGTTTTTGCAGAAGTGAATCATTATGTAGATCTCATTAGTAATATGTTTTGTAATACTTTAAATGAGACTTTCCCATCTGAAAATCCAGTTCTTCACACAGAAAAACTCCTCACAATTCCCATTATTTTTTATTGTCCTGGAGTGCATGAGTCTGTTTCATTTTTGTATCTCAGAAATAGCCTCCCTGGGGGATTCAGCTTGGGTTAGGACTTCCCTTCTTAAGTGCAAAGGAAATGTACAGATTTGCAGAAAGTACTCCATGCTGTAAAAAAACTGAAAAAACTAGACAACTAATTCTAAAATTAAATCAATCCTGGTGGAAACTTCACTGTAGTGAATGAGCCATATCACCAGAGAAAAAGTTGTGTTTGCTTCCAAATGCCACATGTCCCAACTCCATAGGAGTTGTAATAGACTTATCCTAGCTACTTTAAGTGATGCGAGGTGACCTTCACTCCAAAAGCCTTTTCTTCTGTTGATTTTCTCCATTCGAGTGTCTTTCCATCCTCAACTGGCAGCGTCAGCAGAGTGGGAGGGAAATAAAAATAGCAGTAATCACTGGCAGAGCACAAAAGAAAGTGTGCAATCTTTTTTGTATTGTCCAAAGGTGGAAAGACTAAGCAGAGAAACTTATGTGCTGAGTTTAATCCTAATGTTTCTTCTAAGAAGACCCAAAGCTGTATTAAAAAAAAAAATGAAATGGTGAGAACAGGCCTTATATTACAAGTATTGTCTCTGGTTTGAAAAACACTGCTGGAAAATGCTTTAGTTCATATTTTTTCCTCTTTCCTCTTTGAGCATAATGCTGGTAGCTGGACCATCACAAGGGCTGGCCCTTTGAAGCAAAAGCTCTTCATTCCTTCCCTGTGTAATCAGCTGACCCCATGGGGAGCTTTTTCCATCATCAACAGTCTCCTTCTGCTTGGTTTTCAGGAGCTGGGTGAACATGGAAGTATGGAGAAGCCAAACCTCCTTCACCTCTCTCTGGATATAATGTCAGTTATGAAGGAGTTCTTAGTTTCACATTTTGATCTCATTTCCTATTTGACAGCTTGATACAGATTTGGATTTTCCAAACTAACTGATCTGTTTGGATAATAAAAACCTGCTAGACCTTATGGGGAAAAGCTGATGTACAGTTGCCAACATTTTTGTAGATGTTTTCCAAGCACAGTTTTCCAGCTGAACCCCAGAGGGTGGGCAGGCTGGAAGCTGCTGGAGGGCTGCGTGCTCATTTTCATCCATTTTTAATGTGCTTAAGAAAAGAAAGAAAAAAATGCCCTTTCCTATTGACCAACTTCTCTAAAATGATACAGTTGTGAGGTTTTTATACTGAAGAATTTATTTTCTAATAAAGTCTTGATTTATGTCTTTCAATCTAGGTTTCTGCTTTCTGCCAAAACACTAAAAGAGCAGCAATCTCTTCCACATCTGTGGAATGATGAGAGATCCTCACATGTTCTGAATTGGGAAAAGTGTATTTAAATCCAATACTTTGTTCTTTCAAAAGCACTTAAAACTGTCAGTTCTCTTTGGAATCTGATGGTGGTGGTAGATGTGTAGCAGTTCTAGAAATAAGATCATGGATGCTAATCCTTAAACTCCCAACATCACCTTCCAAGCTGGTAATGTTGTATCTACCACCTTGATGTGCAGCATTCATCTTCTGGAACCTGAAGTGGTGAGCAGCTCTGACCTCTTTTCTGGCATATCTGGATATATTTACAATGTAGAAAAGAATGAGTGTTGATAATGAGTGTGTTGACGCTGGATGTTCCTGGATCTTGTTCTCAGGAGATCCAGCTGACACCAGCGAAGAACATCTAGGACATGCTCTGCAGTGTGCACTGTGTGCCACCTTGCAGACCCGTTGTGGAATGGGTACTCGACTGAGGAGATGTACCCTGGTCCTCCGTGCCTCACATCTGCTGCTCTGAGTACCTCTGCTCTTTCTTTGAGAAGTAACCTCTCTTTATGAAATCAGCATTCTTCCTTTCAAGTTTCTTGTTTACCTCTATTTTCTGTAGTTCTGTGAAATCAAATAGAAGAATGTGAATTCTTCCCTTGCCTTCTCTTCTTTCCACTTTCTTACCATACCTTCTCCTGATGAAAGTCCAAGTGCAGACTGCTGTCAGGTCTTCATAGCTGTTGTGTGCAAACTAGAGAACTTGCATGCAAAGCTTTGCATGTGGATATAGAAATCAGTGTGACAAAGTGCATCCAGGACTCAGCACCACAAAATTCTAAAAACTAAGACTGAGATCATAATTACTTTATAAATCTGCATCTCTCATTGACCTCAGAGGTGAATGCTACCTGCATCTCAATAGAGAAAATTACATAAAAGCAGGAGCCATTTCTCCAAAATTTCTTTGATTTCCTATTATGCATGAGCTGGAGAGCCTCCTGTGCACTACTGAAGAAGGAAGTTTTCTTTTCTTCAAATTCAAATGTCACCAGAAGGTTTTTCTCTCAGAACTAAAAACCAGCCAAGAAACATTAAAAGGTAGGTAAGAGGACTGTTACAGGTGACTCAGCCATAATTTGCAGAGACGGTTTAATCAGCACTATAATGTCAAGGATCATGATGCTCTTTCCCTTTTCACGTCCCTGAACAGTTCAGTGAATGGTTGGGTTAATTGGTAGCTGTCAAGTTTGTGCTGAATGTACTGTGGGTTTCTGAGATGCTGCTCTGTCCACTTGAAGGCAAGCTGCATAGTTTGTGTTTCAAAAAAATGTTAATTAGAAAGCAATTTCCATGCATTCACAGCTCCCTTTAAGTGTTTCAATTCTGCCTGATGGTTTCCACACTGCTTGCTCTTCCACAGCTGATCTATTTATTTCTGTTATCTGCTTTATTGTAAGCTCCCAGAGAACAGACTGTCTCCTTTGTTGCATGCATGCAAAATGCCCTCTGCAGTCTAGCTCTCCTTGCTGGGACTTATAGGTGCTACCACAATGGGATGGAAAGTCTGAATAAGCTCCTTGTAGCAGCTCTGAGTGATGAATGTGTGTGAGGAAATCTCCTAGGACTTTTTTCCTATAATAAAATATTATTTTTCACATCAATTATACCAAAATAGCTGAACTTTGTCTTGGACTTTTTGATGTGTGCTTCCCAGACTATGTGTCCATGAAGCCATTCTGCTGCCACGAGTGAAATTTTGGACCTTGTGAGACATGCAGTTCCAAGGAGCAGTGGCAAACAAAGTTGTTTTTCACTGCTTGATTTTGAGGAGTGGAACTTACAGCTATTTTATCTGCATCTCTGTAAACTTTCAGATCACACTGTTGCTTGAGCATATTCCTCCAGTGAGCATTTTGAATTCGCATCTCACAAATAGGTATTTTTAATTGGGTAAGGAAAAAATGCATATTAAGGACAAATACTGTTTTTATGGATGTATCACAGTATCAGCAGTGTGGAGATAGAGCTAATTGAGATTAGTGGCTTTTTAGCTTCTATTGCAGTTTAATAGTGAAGATATGGTATTGGGATACAACCATAGAGAACTCGGTTCAGGAAATAACCTCCCCCCATATTTTGTGGTAAAACTACTCTCAGTCTCTTGCCACCCAAATTTCTTGCCTGCAAAGTGGGGACTGCAGACAAGAGGGTGTCATCCTGGACTGCTACTGAATGAGCTTCTGAAACTGCTGTTCCACCCTGCCCTGAAGTCAGGAGTTATACAGGCCCTGCCCATCTGGAGGAGTGTGGGTTTGTGAACATTTACCTTATAGTTTCTAATCCAGAGCTTGATATGTGGTGGACAGGACTACATGATATGTCTGCACAGGGCACATGATGGAAGTCTCTGCTAGCTCTTTGCTTAGTTTGCAACTTGTCTCACCTGCACAGTGAACCAGCTGATTTCAGCAGGTTTAGATGCTTCATTAAAACACTATCAATGCAGTGTCACAATGCAATATGTTGGATGTCTCTTGCAACAATTATCCCCACAGCATTTCTTCCTGAAGGTATTCAACAGGGATAAGGGAGCACAGTGGAAATGTTAAGAACCATCTGAGAGCTGTGATTATCCATACAATTTATTCTCAGCACCCACTCATTTAATATTCCTAAACTCTGCTTGGATCCCTCAACAAGAGCAGTGTAAGGGGTCCAATTAATCATAAAATAAAATCATAGAACAGTTTGAACTGGAAGAGACCTTAAAAGACCATCTAATACATCCTCCCTGCAATGAGCAGGGTTGAGTGAACCAACTTGAATATCAATTAGCGCAGAAGGTCTGTAAGACCTTGGATTATGTTGTGGCTAGCATATGGCCTAGGTCACCAGATGTGAGAAAAAACAAGTGATTTTGGCTTGCCTTACAGAACTCCCCAAACTGTGGAAGCTCACAGAACCTGTATGTGATGCAGAGAAAATAAATCTGAGTTACTGCAGAGAGGGATTTGTTATTCCTGGGCTCTGGGGTCAGGGCTCTTCACGCACATTAGTCCAGAGAATTTCTTTTCCTTGCTATAGAATAAATAAAAGCCAACAGATGCTTAACTGTCATGTTATGTACGGCGTCACTGTGATTAAATTCTACAGCTTGTTGCCTCTGAGAATTCATCATTGCAAAAAAAAAAAAAAGCTGCATTGGAGAGTGAGAGAAATGGGGGAAACTTTACTTTCCTTCCTCCTCATCTTAACTCATGACCTGAAACTACTCCATTCCTTTCTCAGGACCTGCTGCCTCAGACACAGGGACAATATGGGCAGCTTTGCCTGAACTCAAGCCCCATATTCTCTCAGAAGCTTTATGGGGGGAAGTGCATATGGTAGTCCTCCTTAACAGATGGATGAGTCAAAACAAAAATCTTCAGGTTTGACACCACTACTCAAGTGCTGCATCCCTGTGTACCCGAGAGCCTTGTTTTTAGGTGATCTAAACAAGGCCCTGTAAACACACACCTCCGATTTGGGAATTCATGGCCGGCGTAGGAGCCTGAGGCTGGGATTTGCAGATGTCTACCCAAGTGGTGGGAAATGCTGAGGTGTGAAGTCGTGATCTTGTGGGAAATCTCTTTCTTCTAATAACTCTGAGTTGTGTGTGGGAAAGGGCTCAACCCCTTCTTCCGACATGCTCCTGATGCATGAAGACACTGGTCTTCATTTCTTCTGTCGGTCCTAACCCCATCCCCAAGGCAGGCACTGACTCATGGGGCTTCCAGAGCATGCTCATTGGTCACCTTGGTTTCCCTGATGAAGCTGGATGGCCTCGTGCCATCTACCTGCCTGCACATGGCATTTAATCTCCTGCAAAAATGCAAAATGCTCCTTGAATTGTGCAAGAGATGACAGAAACTGTTGGTCAGCTATGGAGCAACATCCCCATTATGGAGTTGAGTGCTTCATCCAAGGCAAAGGATGAGTGAATGCCAGGAATACTTGAATCTTAGACACTGCTGCTAAATGAAGTAGGCAAGAAGCTCTCATTTCTTACATATGTATTCCCCAAATGACCACTCCAGGTGAAGAAGAAAACAGCTTGAGTCCTTTTTGCTTGCAGGTGACTTCTCTCTTCCCATTTTTTTTACTCTTTTTTTCTGTCATTCTTCAATGATGATCAGCTGACCTTTCCAGCTGCCCCACAAAGAGCTGCCCTAGTTCAGCTCTCATTCCAATTGGGACCGAAGTGTCTCAGGCCAAGGATCTCGGACTGAGGTCCTCAAAGTTATTTAGACTCCCAATTCCTGAGATGAAGGATGGCTTCTTGTCATTGATGTACTTGGGAAGGAAGGGCTTTGGCATTTGAGACAAAACTATGGATGGAGGGTGTTGAAGCACCTGGTCAGGGTCTTTGGGGATCATTTGGGAACCTGCAGTTTTGAGAAGGACCGCTCATCTGTGAGTCCCACAGCTGGTCATTCCTATTTTAAGCCTTTCCAGGACTCTCTGAAATGCAGCCTGCCTTCCAGCGTACCCATCTCCCCACTTTGGTGTACCGTCACTCAGGAAATTAGGGGAGACAAGAAACAGTACTGGTCCAAGAGCTGGTCAGAAGTACATCAGAAGTTCTTAGCTGCAAGCTGTACTTTTTGGTCACACCAGCTTCAGTCTGAGAGCACAGTCATTCATTGTATTATCCTCTTATTCAACCTGTGCTGAATCAATCTGATCAGAACACTATTGGAGACTATGTCAAACATTCTGCAAAAGTTAAGGGGTCCAACTTCCACTGTCCTCTTTTTCTCGAGGATACCAGTCATGTCATCACAGAAAGCATATTTTCATTAGGTCAGACATGTTTTAGCTTAGGCATAAGTTCGTACAGCTTTACACTCCCTTCACCCCCCAGGAACGGTATTAGTGGGAATCAGATCTGTTCAGTCTCTCTGCCTCCCCTGGACTTGACATACTTTTATCATAGGCTCATGCTGCTGCAAAGGCAATTGAGCATGGTTCTGATCAACCGAGTCCCAGATACTCCCTCCAAAGCACTTGTACTCTGGGAGATAATACAGATGATGCCATTCAAGATGGAATAATTTTTAGTGGAGTTGTGCAGTATTTATGTGAAGGGTTATTACAACAGAGATCCAAGTGCTAGCAAAATCTCCCCAGGATAACAGCATGCAGGGTTTGCATGTCCATCTCCTGATCTTATAATGCTCGCTCATGTTTATGGGCAGGCTTATATGGGTTTTTATTGCTAACGTCTTTCTCATTAATAGCCTGCTTGAGTTTCGTGGTATATCTTTTTGGCATAAAATCAATAGAGAGTGTGCAATTACATTTCCGGATAGAAGATGCTGTTTACATCATGTTGCTCTGTAAATCTTGGATAAAGAAATCTACATGGGAGCATCAGACATGGGGCTGGGCCAAAGACACCAGAGTGTTACTTGCAGGATGTTTATGGACAAGAGGACAGAGTTTGCTGCCTTGCAGAATTACACTGTCTTCACTCAACTGGATGCAGCAGAAGAAGGAAGGGGAACTTCCAAAAGAATTTGCACCATGGGCTGGGAAATCAATAAGCTCTGTGGAATTTCTGTATTTAGCTGAAGAAGGGCAGGAGCATTATGGGCAGTGACACTGGTCCTGCCTGCCCTTGCAGAGGTGTGTTCTGCCTTGGTGCAAAACTCTTCCTGTGCACTTGCGAGGTCTTGTATGGGCACACTTTGTGCAATGTTAGGCAACATGCCACATGAATCACTTTGCAGAGGCTGGAAAAATGTAGCAACATATGGAGCTGAGTTTGAGGAAAGAATTGAAAACAAACCTCATAACTAGTGTGGTTTCCTCCCATGGCAGCTGTTCACATGTGTTCTTGATGCTTGATACGGACCTCCCTGCTCATGGGGAGATACCTGGAAGTCATCAGCTGAGCACTTGCTCTCCAGAAACCTTTCATCACCTCTGCTTGCAGCTGCTTGGGACAAGGAGTGAAGAACAGTTATCTGTTTCCCTGCACAAATTTCATGAACTTCTCAGACAGTGTATCTGTAGGCTCTGAGCTAGATTACTTCCAAACCCAGAGGATATTTCATAATCTGTGCTGAAGGTGTTCATCATCATGTGATGAAGAACCTTATAACCAGACCGGAACAGACTAGAAACTAGTTTCTAGTGGACACAGCATAGACACATACACATCTGATTTAAGCATTGCAACTCCAGTGCAGCCCAAGCTGACATCACAGCTCCCATCAGGAGATTCAGTTCTTTCTCCAACAACCACAAAACTTCATAAGCTGAATAGAAAACAAGTGGGTGGCAATCCTTTTTCTAGCTAAGATTCTGTGAATATAAAGCACAGGACAAATGGATTATGTGTGCTGATACAAACTTCATATGGGACACAGGATTGCTGGACACTTTGGACCTTATCTCTCCAGACATAAGAGAGAGGAATGGTGCTCTCTGCCTTAGCTGTTTACACTTTGAATTTTACAATGAGAATGTTGCCATCCTCAATGACATCCTTGTCTTACCCTGGGAACAGAAGCTTCAAGTTAAACCATCTTAGAATAAAACAACTTCAGCACAAAAAGGTAAATATGAGCTAGAACAGAATAAGCTCAACTGAAATCAGAAACTCAGCAAGTCTGATGAGCTAAAACTACAGCATTGCCAGAGTTAAAGATATATTTGTTTAGGGCTGACAATTAGTTCCTGTTGGATCATCTTTGGCCAGGGCTCCATGCTTGGAGATAAGTGAGTCAGACCATGCATACATCCCTGTGCTACAGGAAAACCATGGTTAACACCACCCGTTTTCCCATCCTCTCTTGGGGTGCAATCATTGCACCAGGCACTGCATTCCCACTTAAAAATGAGTCTAGTTGCTGATTCATGTCCCTCTCTCCAGGTCCAGTGTGAGGAGTGGATGTCCTTGAGAGTAAATCATTAATTTCACCATTGCTGACTTAATGCTCTCAGGATGTTCTTTTCCCATATCTTAAAATTCAGAGCTGTAACACATGGTGACATCACTTATCATTTCCGTGTCAGATAGGACTAGGCAAGGCAGTTTCTGGCACTGCCAACGGGCCAAGTGATGAGGAAAGAAGACAGGGAGGAGGCCGTCTCATCACGGTATGGGCAGTAGGAGACAGGTGTCTCCCAGGTTCTGCTGTTGCCTGGGGGCCCTCTTGTGGAGATGTGCCCTTGCACATCCAGGGACAGGATTTACTCTGATTTGGGACAGGGACCACTGGTTTCTTCTGAGCTTCAGAGCTGCTTTTTTTGAGAGGCTTTTGCTCAGGTGGCTCCCCAGAGGTATGGTAGCCAATGTGCCGGGCCAGGGGTCTTCACTGACCCTCACAGCTGGGTTGGTTCTCAGCTCCACTGTAAGGACCTACCTTTTGTAGATGGGTAGAAGGATTTGTCTTCTCTCAGATGCCCCTCTATAGCCAACTGAATAGTACTCAATGGGTTGCATGATGAATCTCCCAGACTGACCTTTAGAAGGTACCAGATGAAGAGTAGTTCAAAACCAGGGTATTTCTCTCCACTTCCTATAACAGGAGTTGAAGTTGATGCGCAGCAGTCAACACCTGTATTGGGAGAATCTGCCATCAGATGATGTGAATCCCACCATTGTGCCTGACAGCTTGATGAGGGCTGAGCAAAATTCTCCTGGCCTCACTCTGAGCAAAGAGTCCTTCACATGAAGGGACTTGCACCAAGGAACTAAGTATTGATTTTGTTGGCTACTGCTATAACCATGATTACCCTTGCTAACTGGTGGTCCTTCTTCAGCAAAACCTGAGAATTTGCATAATACCTAAATGGGAAAGGAGTGAATATGTGCTTAAATTTATTTAGTAAATTCTCTGGTGAATCTAGGGCTGTAGTGGAATTAGCTGTGAAGTTGGCTGTGGGAGATAGGAGACAAGATGGAATCCGGCCAGGGATTCTCTCACTCTTTTCCTTATCCCAGAGCACTTCACTGAACTTAATAGGCAAAATATGGCCAAGATTATTCTTTCCATAATCTAAGTTTTCAGCTAAAAATATTTGTACTCCAAGCACTTTTCCCTGTAATGCAGATAGGCAGTTCCTTCTGCCATATGGGACAGATATCAATCTGGTGACTCTGATCATGGTTGTTTCTTATTTTTATTTGTTTGTCAATCTTTCTGTGTCTGAAATGTTAATTTTTGCAGGGACATGTTTCACCATGGCTTTTTGGGATAGAACAGAGCTGGCCCTTCTGACGTCTAGCTAATTCTCAAACTGTTGGAACGACTCCCACCATTTTTTGCAGGGATGGCTCAGCCATCCGTGCAGCAGCAGCTGAACTGCCATGGATTACAGCACTAAAGATTATTGAAACTGAAGGCATTTTACTTTGCAAATGCTAGTAATTCATTCTTAACAGCCTGTGAAGCAGCTGCTGTAGTTTCATGTTGGGATTGCAGTATGCCACCAGGAAAGGTGGTCTCACTTCATCCTCACTTCTGCCATGCAGTACCCTGTGCTAGCATTGGATGTGCCATGGCTGCAGGAGAGGAAAAGCCAGCAGAGAACTGAAACACCAGGACTGTAGAGTCTGCTTTTCTAATGAATGGGCAAACATCTCACACACAACAAAGGGAACTGATCTGATAGACAGTGGGGTCTGGTTTAACTCTTGTGAAAGCAAATCCAGCACACTCAGAGCTGTTGTGTTGGCCTCAGGTGTTAATGTTCTTCTGGTGTAAAATGAACAGTTATTGCACTGGAGGCCTTCAATCAGCAAATGCAAATGTGACATAAAAGAGTCCAGTGTGCGTGGGGCTTGTAATGGGTGACAGTGAAGGACAGTTCTTTGAAAATATGCTCCTCTGTGTCCCATTCTCTTTACATGGTTTTTGCTTACTTTCTCATACAAGTGGGAGAAGATTAAGAGTAGGGCACTTACTACTCTCCTTCAACTGTGCAGTGCTGATTTTTTTTCTTTACACTAAAAGGAAAGCAGGGGCTATCACAGAGCTCCACCATGGATTAGCTGCCATGCTGTGGGAATGGCAAGGAGATTCTCAGTTTTCTGCAATTCTGCAGGTTGGGCTGGATGTTTTTTATAATCATCTGTAGTCTGGAATCTGTGTATCTACAAAACAACTGTGTGTGGTTTTGAAGGGTGCTCTGCATGTACTTGGTGCCTCCTTTCTATTGACTTTTGAGCATCAATGAAGAGAGCGCTGAAACAGAATGGACATATACAGAGCACAATGTATTCTGAGCACTGGAAACTGCCTTTTTTCTCTGCTCAGGGAGAATGCTGGGCTTTAATATACATCTGGAGCCATTTCACATTAGGAAGGGGAAAGAGCAAAGTGTATTTCTGTGAGTGCTTTGCAGGTGTGAAAGAGCCAAGAACAGTGTTCAGTTGTTCTTGTCCTCATGTCATATACTTAAAGTTACTTTTCCTTTTGCAAGACCTAATTTCAAGCTGTCACTACATGCACTTTCCTAGGGAGGCCAATTTGCTGAAAAGACTGAAGCCATGTGGTGCCTTTCCACTGATGCCAGAACAGCTGTTTCTCTGATTGCCAGTCCCTCCCCTGCCTTTTCTTCTTGAAAAAAAGCAAACACAAATATTACAAGCTTGTATTACTTGTAACCAATGAGACAAATTACTTAAGAAGGGTTGTATTTTTTTTATTTCTGTGTATGCTACTTTAGGGAAGCTATTGATGCAAGGAGAGTTGTTACCATCTTTCCTAGTACAGAGAGAAACCCAGGACTATCCAGGGAGTTTTATCCAGGGAGTAATATCCAGAGATATTACTGCTGCTGCTCCTATCCCTCCTGGGTTCTGTCCACCATTGGATTGGGTAAAGGATCAGGATGGAAGAGTGGTGTGGCTGTGCAGCTATTGAAGCAAGGGATCAAAGGCAAGCTGATGGCATAAAGTTCCGGATGTATATAGTCCAAGCTTCTTCCAAAGCAGGACAGCTTCAGTCCAGGTCAGCTGTAGCTTTGTCTGAGTCTTGAAAACCTCCAAGAACAGAGATGTCATGACTTCTCTGGGCAGTGCTCCCTTTGCTGCCCACTGTGAAACACTTGACACTCCCAAGCTTGTCATCCTAGTAACTACGTATCAGGTAGCTGTTGTTAGATTGTCCTGTAGACTCCTTTTGATCAAAATGAACAACCTCATCTCCCTCGGAAACTCCTCCTAGGTCTTATTTCCTAAGCAAGGAGCTTAGGAAAGAAAAGTAGGAGAGAAAAGCAATGACTTCCTTGGATTGTTCCAAGACTCCCTTGCTGTTCCAAGTATAACTAAAAATGGAGATTGCCCTTCTTCCCTCTGAGTATGCATTGCTGCCTCGTAGTCAGGTGGGGTCCAACATAATCCTTGGGTCCTTTTCAGCAGGGTCCCATCACTTCCCAGGTGATGGTGGAGTAAGTCACTATCTGGAAATTGCCACTTTTGGCTAAATTGTGACAACTAGTTGTGCATGTGCTGCTGGGACTCTGAGGGAGACCTCCATGGCAGAAGGGCTTCTCTAGTAAGGTGCAAATTAGTTTCCTCCTTTTCTGTAGGAACATGGCTGAAGCACTAAGTCTATATGTCTTGGGAAACCTTTTGTTATTCCTATACGCTAGGCAGTTTGGACTATAATCTTATATGAGAACTGTAAGCAAAAGAGCTATTTTATTCCATTGTGTTTGACTTAATTTGGTGTGAGAAGTCCTGGTTTAGAAATTTAAAAACAATATCCCTTTATATTTTTGTTGTTGTTTCTTCTTGGTAAAATTAATATTATTTATCACATTTAATACTTGCCACTCTCTTCAATGATTATCTCTCATCCTTTAGGAATATATAAACACATAAATTTGTAGTATATAAAGGCTCATGCCAAACTTGAATGAGTAAATCAAAGAAAGCATAATTAATTCTGCTTTTGCATTTAATGCCCAAAGAACTGTTCCTCTTAAAACATCTCCCACTCACAAAAATATCAAAAATGGGTCTT
Organism: Turnix velox; assembly: GCA_013400935.1. NCBI lineage: Eukaryota > Metazoa > Chordata > Aves > Charadriiformes > Turnicidae > Turnix > Turnix velox. The sequence goes on from VZTY01032571.1 coordinate 299,631, forward strand.
AAAATAAGCATTAGATACTTCAATTGAATTAAATTCCTGGAATACAGAATTTGTTACAGTGACTTAAATTATTTTTATACAGATTTCATTTCAGGATTGAAATGCCAGTTTTGATGAGCTAGTGATGAGATGTCATTATTTGTTCCACTGCCAACCTTCCATTCAATAATTAGCTACCCCACTCATAACATTTTTACTCGAGGATATCCTATCAAGAATGTATTAACTTTGATTGGATAGAATATTCATTGGCAGAGACTGCGAGGAAGCACATAATCTTATATTAGTTCATTCTTAATCTATTTCAACAGTTTTAGCGATCTAATAATTCCAACTCTCTTTCACCCATGATTGTAACTTAATTTAGTAAATTCTCACGCTATATTTTGTGAAAAATTGGAAGGTTTTAGCTCCTGAAGTGAGCCGTATTCTTTACCAGTAAGAAAGCTGAATGAAAGGTAGTTAATTTTTTTCTTATTGTTAAGAATATTAAAGTTCAAAACAACTGTGCAACAATTATAATTTTTGGTTTTATGCAGGAAGAATAAACCCCCAAGAAACCTCCTGTAATCTGAGGAAATCCACTGCTTGAAGCATTTCTCATCTGTTCAGGCGAAGATATCTACAGGACTCACGTCTGTATCTGGCTTCAACACCTAGAGCCTCTTTAAACTCAGTAAATAACAATAGACATATCTGTGATGTGATTCATGTCATGACAAAGAACCTGTCTGAAGTAGCTGGTGGGAACTGCTGTTTTCTTTCCAGAGACTGTGAAGGAATGTCATTTGTCCACAAGTATGTGTCAAATGCCATTTGAGATGCTGTAGTGCATTTGAGACACCTGCATGGGGCAGATATGATGTGTGATCTGAAGAAGACCTGTCTCCTGGAACTGGTAGCTGGAGACAAGCATCTCAGGTGTAACTAGATGTCTGTGTTAGGTGACCAAATTGGGACAACCTGCATAAACATGGTCCAAGGTGTTTTAGGATACCATCTTACAAGATCATGCTTGACCTCTGGAGCTGCTCAGGGATGAACTGGACATCTCATGGGTGCAGCCCTTTGTAGAACTTCTGAATCCTCTGGAGCTTATCAAATAACATTAGACACTTATGTATGTTTATCTAAGTGAGGTTCTGCAGCTGACTGCACTGTCAGTACACTTGTGCACAGCTAAGTTTCTGACTATGAATCTGGAGCTGATTTCTACCTCAAAATTTAGGTATTTCTGATTTCCAGTCTTGGTTACAGATGGCTAGTATTCAGGGACAGATATGAATGAGATCTTCTTGTTGGTCTTTGCTTCAAAATGTGTCTGTTTGATAATAGAAACTAATACAACATAGTATTGCTGACAGATCCTTTCCTCAGAAGGGATACTTAAAGTCATTCTTGGGAGGTAACTCTGTAAGAAACTTTAAATTACTATTATAGTGTGGACAGATAAACCATAGAGGTACAGTTTAGTGACAGTTTTTGTCAGAGTTAGGGTGATGGTTGGGCTTGATGATTTGAAAGGACCCTTTCAAGCTAGGCAATTCTATGATTCTATGAAGTGTTCTCAGTGAAGACTGAAGGACCGTACTCTAGGTAGCTCTGCCTGAGCTGGAGGGTTGGAAAAATGACTCCCAGAGGTCCCTTCCAACCTCAGCCAGTCTGTGATTCTGGGTGTCCTATGATTACACAGAACTGGGCTCTGCCCAACTGCAGTGGGATCTGTACACATGGGGTTTAAAATAAGGTACTGGCATGAATCTTTTCTGAATCAGGATTCAACCAAGTCCAAGTAGCAGAGGAAGCTCCCATGAATTGATGCTGTGCCTGGCTTACATTTGGATGCTGAGGTGCAGATGGTTTCACTGAGATTTTCATATCTACAGAGCAGTTAGTAATGCAAATGCTTCTTTGGATCTGGATCTGAGATAAAAAATTATGACAGCTGGAGTTTACCTATCCCCCACTAATACTGTCTTTATCCATCACTACTAAATTAGTTTCTACATTAAAGCTATTTTTACATAATTTTGTCTCAGAGATTTTAGCAGTTTATTGCTAAATCTTGCTCTTTTGGGATAATCCAGTCTTTAAAAATTAGGTTTAACACTGAGATTAAATTCAGAGCTTAGTTCAATCCATGTCTGACTATTGTGTGATATTTTAAAAGGTTTCTTCTGAAGTACCTGTCACTAACTGTTTTAAGAAACAAGATAGTGAGCCAGAAGGATCACTGCTCTGATCCAGGACAACAGCCCTGGGACAATCTTTGACCAGACCACTCAATTCCTTTATAGATCACATCTATTGCTTAATGTAAAAACGTCATCTCCCTTTGACTCACAGCAGTTTGCACAGGGTCTAAGACTGCTCTGGATGAGCTCTCAAAGTCAGGTATAGGTTAAGAGAGAAACACTGTGATGACTCCAATGAAAGAAATACTCAAGCGAGGGGAATAACAGAATAACTTAGTAAATTAACTCTTACCCTCCAGACAAACCTAAATTAACAGATTCTGGCATTAATACGCCAATAAGCAGTAATTTCTTAAAATATAAGAGTGTGGAGAGTAAAACTTACATAATTAGTACATCTACTCAGCTTCACCTGATATTTTTTCATTGTAACTTTTATAATATTAAAAACAAAGCCTCGTTCATCAGTCAAAATCCATTTGCAGAGTCACGACACACTGCAGCTAATGTGGGATGCTGGAAAACCTGCAGTAGCAGCTGATTTGGATGGAACACCCCTGAAAGAGCAGTGAAACAGGCTGCCTGGGGAGCTTGTAGAGCTTCCTTCATTAGGGAATTTCCACAAGTAGGTCAGAGAAGGATGAGCTGAGAGGTTTCTTCAGGCAAGATTGCCTCTGTTTCAGTCATATGTCTCCTGGGTTCTCAGATGCCTCCCTGGGAGAGTGACTGTGCAGCTGTTCTGTGCAAAAGAGTTTTTGAACAACGATATTTCTTTTGAATTGGGGCATTCTGTGATGGTGGAACCCCTCAGACTGCTAACTAAGTGAAGGCCAACATAGTTGGTTTCTAAGCTTTATCACAGTGTCAATGTTTAATGAATAATAGTTGACTTAAACATTAAATTTTCCTTCATTTTATTGCCATTGGACTTGAAATTTACTGCAATGTCTTGTTTTCTTAATTGTTTTCTTGATTTAATTTTTTTTCAGTAGTTGCTTGCACTCCTCTGATTCTCTTAGACCACTTTCCCCTTCATATTACACTTCTGTAATCATAACCCCACAAGGAAGACTTTTTTCTTTGCTTTTAAGATTATGACATGCAAATGCAACACCTAGAGGTGCTGTGAATACGAATGTGAGCAGACCCATTGATTTCAGTGGGACTGTTTAAAGTGGAGCACACTAGACCTGGCAGAAATCATGTGCTGAGTCTACAAATGTTTTGACTGCATGGTCTGAGCTTTGCCTATGGATTCTTATGCCTCTGGGGACACGCTGACTTCACAGGGACCTGTCTGGACCTGGGGATCTCAGGCACAAGTGGCGTCTCATGAAGAAGAGAAAAATGAGGAAGGTCCCCTTCTCAGTCATAAATGCATACCTTTAATTAACATACAAACCCCTTTTTTCCTAAACTTTGGAAGCCTTGAGCAATAAGAGGCAGTGACTTTCATCTGCAAGCCACATGCCCTTTCCTTGGCACTTCTGCTTTCTCTTGTACCTTGTCACACTGGTGATGGTTTTTTCAAGTTCTACCCTTTGTGTTTCTGTTTCCTTTGATCTCCTAGCTTTTCTACTTAAAATATGTGTGTTCACTGAAGTATAGTTAGTAAAACCCTTTTGCTTCTCTTCTTGGTGATACCTGGGCTGCATCAAGAGGAGTGTGACCAGCAGGTTGAGAGAGGTGAGTTCGCCTCTCTATTCAGCTCTGGTGAGACCCCAGTTGG
>VZTY01032571.1:303706-320983 GCA_013400935.1 Turnix velox
CAGGGGTAGGACTTTTTAACAGGATGGCAGGACTAGGTGTAATGGATGCACATTGGAAGAGGGTAGATTCAGGCTGGATATATGAAAGAAGTTCTTTTCTGTGAGAGTGGTGAGACATGAGAAGGTTGCCCAGAGAGGCTGTGGATGCCCCTTCTCTGGAGGTGTTTAAGGCCAGCTGGATGAGGCATTGAACAGCCTGGTCTAGTGTGAGGTATGCCTGCCCAGAGCAGAGCAGTTTCAACTAGATGATCTTTAAGATCCCTTCCAACTCAAACCATCCTATGATTCTATGTCTAGGCTGAAGGTGCTGTTATTTCAACTATCCCCTCATGAAAGAGGCCCTTGCTTTTTTCCTACAACCCCTAGAAAATCAGGGAATTGTTTTCACAGACTTTAAAATATACTATATAATTCCAAGGCTAAAATGATCAGTACTGTCTCTTATATTGAAATGTAAAACAATTTAGAAAAATAGTAGTGTTTTTCTTTTGTTAAGTCTTTACTGGATTACAGTCAAGATGGAAGCTAATACACCTAGTCCAGTGTATAAATTTTAAAGCTTATTTAAATAGTATAATATAGTTCAGTAACAGTGAAAATATCTTGGGATTTGAAACAAAATTCCTCCAATATATTCAGTTTCAGAATTCCTAAGTTGTGCTGGACCTAACACTGAAAATCTTGTTTTATTCCATTATTCTTTGGGACTCTCAGTTTGCTCTGACTGACATTGCTGGAATTTCCAGAGATGAAATTACAGAACAGAGAGAAATATGCACAGTATTGAAGGGATGATGATGGATTTTGCTCTGACTCAATTAAAACAATTTTCTTTGCCATAAAATCTCAGACTGATTAAAAATGGTGATCTAGCTAATTCTCCTCAGTAACAGAAATCACTGAGTTGGCCTGATTTACACCTGGGAAAGAATTTCCATGAGCACCTGCAAAGAGCAAGAGGGAAGTCCGTTCATCTAGGACCAATTCAAACACTGATTGCAGTAGTGGGAGAATTTGTCATCATGTAACTCCAGAGACCTTCTGGCAGTCTCCTCAAGTACGTGAATTTTAATACACCAAAATTTTGGTTAAGTTATCCAGAGGGAAAACCATTATCCCTCCAGTGTAACCAAAGAAGAAACTGAATGCAGAAGAAGGATATGACAGTTTGTGGCAGCTGAAAGCTTTTGATTATGTCAGCACTAATTCTTCCTATGTCAATATTGATTACTTGATAGTCACTGTCACCTTCAACCAGGACATCCTACCTCACTTTCCCATCTTTGACCTCAGTCATAGTTCAAGAATGCTTTTACCCTTCTAGTTCATTCATATCGTAATGAGAGTGAGTTACGAGTCATCCTGTCAATAAAGCATGCCACATGTCTGATTGCAATGACACTGATTCTGGTTTGCCTTTTGTGCATTGGATAGTTACATTATCACTGACATCTTGTTGATTAACTCTATTTTATCATGGGAGTATCACAGTTTCTTTAGTTGATTTAACTTTTTATGAGCTTTTCAGACCTTTTCCCAGTCATGTGCTATGTATGCAATCTAAAATTGGTTGATACCTATCCTGACAACACCTGTCCTGTAGTCATCAGAAGACAGCTAGAGCATTTTGTCAATAGATAAATTCACAATCTTTGATTTATTTCTACTACCCCCACCTAAGTGGGTCACTTTAGGCTTGAAAGAGTTTATACTGACACTTAAGTCAATGGAGAAATACTTCTTGACTTTATTTGAGTAAGGTCATTGTGTAAGTGGAGGGTTGACCCTTGGTGTGCTGTTGCGAACATGCTTTTGATGCTTTTGTTCCCAGGGAGATCTCCCACCTTTTCCTCATCAGAATAGCAAGACACTTTATTGTTCTTATCTTACCATGTGATGGGTTCTGCCTTGTGATGGCTTCTGCCTTGTGCTGCCTTCTATTTCCATGAACTGAAGAGCTGGAATGATCTGTAAGCTGCTGCTTCTGGTTCCTTCTTTTTGGACACACATTTCACTGGACACTTCTTTCTGGACATTCATTTCACAGCAAGAAACTGGATGGGACCTGTGTTTCGTATGGCATTTTTCTGCTGCTTAGGCATCTGTCAGCTGCTGAAAAAGATTCATGAGGCAAAACAATCTTGAACTGTGTACAGCACTATCTGTGGGCTGTGCATGTGGACACTTACACCAGCTCAGCTGGGCATGGCAACATGTGTCATTCAATGGTCCATATTCTGGAGTCTTGGGAAGGTGAAGGCTTGTCCTCAAGGGACCCCAGGAGGCTGTGCCTGAATGGTGGCACAGAGGTGGAACATCAGGACTTGGCTTAGTGTTAGTCTGTCTGGTCCAGACCCCTGTCCTGACGGCAGGCTGCAGTGTGAACTGCTGGGACAGGATCTGTCTTGGGTCTTGGTGGGATTCATACCCCAGCTCCATTTTACCCACAAGGGAATTAAATGATGTCAGATGATTTGTGGGAGTTAAAAGTGGGTGTCAGTTTGCTGCAGCTTACTGACCTGTGGTTAGGTTTTCACATTTCCTTGAAGGGAAAGAGCTATTAAGTAGATGAAAGGGATCTCCTTCATGGGATGGCTATGAACAGTCTACATTGCTTCTCTTTCATTCTGCTAGCAAGCTACTTTCTCTCCAGCTCTACATCTACTTCTGCATTTGTAATTTTATGCTCTGCTTGATATATATTGGTCCTTCAGAATAAATGCTACCTGTTTGCTCCTTATTTTTCATCCAAAATGCAGTTGAAAGCCTGAGGGAAGCTCTGAAGCTCTGAGGGCAGAAAAATCCAGAGCCAGGGAGATGTCTGTAGCAGAGAGCCCTGGGAACCTGTGCCAGGAAAGGAGCTGCTCCATCTACTGGAATTACCAAGGGAGAACTACTTCATTCTTGCTTGAATGAACAGTTGGCAAACTTCAGTACTTCTATGTACATGGTATGATAAGAGGTCTTGTTTCATCTTTTTTTTGACTGCTGTAGTGGAGTGTGGAGAAATAACTTTTTCTCTGGATCAGGAGCATTCACACCAGGACAGAAGCCCCACTGTCTCAGGCAAAACACCACTGATACCCTTTTTTTGTTGAGCCACTCTGCAGAGCTGGGGTGCAGACAAACATTTACTTGAGTCTTCAAAAAGCTCATTTTATTCAGGCTCCTGTTCAGTTTTTTTAGTCCTAGACTTGGCTCTGTAACAACTGCTACCTATAGTAACGCACTGTTGGCCTTGCCCATACATGCAATTAGAATTTATTTCTGAGGTTGTTGCCTTGCTGACTTGTCCATTTGCAGTGGCACGGATGACTAGGATTTTGAAAGACAGCAACAGCCTATCTGGAATGACATGAGAGCTGCATTCATAGCAGCACAGCTGACATCGCTGTAGCAACATTGCCAAAATTAAGTCACTGCTCCAGGAATACTTGGCAGTGCAAGCCCAGATTGAAAGTACCCAATGGGTCTGGTGATGTCACAGGCACTTTTTTCTTGTCCTAAACCACTCTAGAATAATGTGGGAATCTTATTTCATACAATGTGACACTCTTCAAAGTGTTCTACAGTGATTCATTTGTTTTGGGTGTGGTAACTTCCCTCTAAGTTCCCCGTGTACTTACACACTAATTAATCTTCTCCCAGTGGAGAATTTCCATCTTCCTTGTAATTATATGGGGATAGAAAAAAAATTCTTTGAATTTGTCATTTAGTAGGACAATGTTTTATTGATTGAATAAAGGGAATCTCAGAATCACAGAATATCAGGGATTGGAAGAGATGTCAAGAGATCATGTAGTCCAATCCCTCTGCTGGAGCAGGAACACCTAGATCAGGTCACACAGGAAGACATTCAGGCAGGTTTTGAATGTCTCCAGAGACAGACTTCACAGCCTCTTTGGGCAGCCTGTTCCAGTGTTCTGTCACCCTCACCATGAAAACGTTTTCCTCATATTTACTTGGAACCTCCTGTGTTCCTGCTTGCACCCATTGTCCTGAATCCTATCATGGAGGTCACTGAGAAGAGCCTGGCTCCATCCTCCTGACACTCACCCTTTACATATTTGTAGACATTAATGAGGTGACCCCTCAGTCTCCTCCAAGGTAAAGAGACTCAGCTCCCTCAGCTGTTCCTTGTAAGGGAGATGCTCCAGTCCCTTCATCATCTTTGTGGCTCTGTGCTGTACTCTCTCAAGCAGTTCCAAGAAGATTGAGGCCATAGATTTTTGACACTGGGTCATCTGAAGTCTATCGGCATCAGTGAATTTATCAATTAACCAGTGGAATGGATCCAACCTTCTCTCCTATCTGGTTTTAGAAGTGATAGTTCTAGTAATTATACTTCCAAGATTCTGGTAGAATATCAGAAGCGTGTCTTCCTGAGACAAATTAGAGTGTCTTCTGATCCAGGGACAATCCAGCCATGCTGCTCTCAGAGACTGTTTAGGATTCTGGTTCAAAGCTTCATTAAGCTCATTGGAACAAACTATTTGCAGAAGTAACTATCTCCTTTTGCCACTGTTGGATGTACTCAGTTTTTTGGTGCCTAACTCTGTGAAAGCTGGGTATTACTTTCTGGTATGCTGGTTGATCTGGGGGTCTTCTAATGGTGCAAGGTACAGGGGAAGACCTACCATTTGGATCCATGTGCTCCATTGTGAGACTTAGCTTGATCACAGTGACCATGACACTGTTTCTTCTGCATAGCACAGATGAAGCTTTGAGAGATTTTGATATGGTTTTGATTATTTGAAAATCCTTTCCTAGCATTTAATGGCAAATAGTATGGGTGGAGACTAGATCTTCAGTTTCACAGAAACTTGGATTTTCCATTCCCATTTGGAAATAAGTCTACCCTTTCCAAGTAAGTGAAATTCCAGGAAAGTAGATAAAGGAGATAAAATGTTTGGCCTTAATTTCAATCTTTTATGTCTTTTTTAATGGAATTTCTTTTTGAAAGTCCATTTCAGGAGATGGAATATCAAAACTGCCATCCCAAAAGGACAAAACAAGATATATGAACTTCACAATATGTAGTTTCTTTCCAGGGCAGATTCCATAAGAATGGACAGATTTTTGAAAATGTGCTAATTATGAGAAAACCGGTTCTTTTTTTGGCCCCCAAAATGCTTGAATGAAATCTTGCCAGCCAGCTGCTACTTTATGTGAACCCTTGGGCTGCACATCCAGGCAGATCTTCTGGAGTGGGCTTGCCAAATGCACGTGGAGAGTCTAATCCTGAAGCAAAAGCAAGGAAATAGTAGCAGAGTTACATTAAAACAGGTTACTTTGGAAAAATTCCAGTTATAAAGGGCATACAGCTGCTGTGAAGGCTGCATTCTCTTTTTCAATTTTTGTTTTTGGGAATTGTCATCATTCAGTTCTCTCTTCTGACTTCCTGAACCAAGACACATAGCTACAGTGGAGTAGGGATTCCACAGCAGCTTCATTTATATTGAAGAATGGAGATGGGAAAGTTAAATAAGAAAATTAATAATTCAGTTTCTAGTAGAGTTTGATGTGTCTATTATTGCGAATTGCATGTGATATATGATACTCCATCCATATAACTTCTTACACAGACTGTAGTACCAGGAGCATCAAATTACATGTCAGAAGCCAATGTGAACCTGGGAGACAAGAAAATGGGAATTTAAATGACCTGGATGAACACTCAGGTCTCTATCAGATACGGTGTTTTTGGGTATGCTGGAATTGTGAGATGGAAGTGTGCAGCTGGACACCTCTTTGTGCAGTGAATCTTTACAGCTTTGAGCATTAACATAGCCTTAGAAGTATATAAAATCCAAGCCAATAGGTCTTTAAATCCCTTGATATTCTTATTTTAGTGCCAGACTTTTCCTAATTTTCTTCATGTTTATGTGCATGCGTGTATGTGGGTGTGACCTACAGGTAGAGTGACAGCAGCAGCAAGGTCAGATTTTAGCTTTGGTGATCAATTTAGAAAATTGTTATTTATGTGATAGCACCTCAGAATAAGTGAGGTTCTTGAAAGGAAATTTTATGGAAAAGGAGATTATAGTGCAACCAAGGATTTGACAGTACAGTGAGGAGAACAGTGTTATGAGAAGAAAGTGAGGAGAAAATGGGTTATGGAAATTGGAATATGTGGTTACTGAAGCTAGTGTGGGTGGCTAGAAATAATTTTGCATGTGTAGGGAATGTACATCTCTTTTCTGAAAAGCATGTGAAAGAGGTAAATTTTTATTTTAAGGATAAAGGCTTCTCTATGAAATGTTATTTGAGAACTGTAGATGAACGAGAACACAGAATTATTATTTACCATGGAACAGATTTTTGGAAATAGCCAAATAAATGCACTCCTCATGATCACTCATCTTGCATGACTCCGCAGCTTTTGTTTCTTGTACTGACATTTTCCCTTTATTGGACAAAAATGTGAGTAGCTAAAGCCAGTTGGAATATTCCTCTGGAAATACTGGTTGAAAATAAATAACTTCATTGTCAAAATGAAAACTGATGTGGAAAATTCCTTGTTTTATTGAAACAAACAAACAAACAAACCGATGTAAAAGCCAAGTGATTATTTCTGTTTGGCTCATGGTAATTAAGGCCCAAATGCTTTTATCTGTGAGCTGGGTTGAGGGCCAAAAATTTCCTTCTTTTGGTAGATGAAACCTTTTTTTTTTTGTACAAAACAAAATAATGTTTCACTGGACTATTTGTGAGTCTGTAAGCATTTTACTATCCTAATAAGATTCTTTTGCAAATTCTTATATGTCCCATACAGAAATGGGCGGACATGGTAATGTAAACAGATAACCTGGCAACAGCTGGGAGTTCAGAGCTTGCCTGACACGAATAAATACTGATTAGAAAAATTCTTTCACAATCAATTTTTCTTTGGACGCCATAAAGACCTTAAAATGTAGTGCAAAAGTGCACTACATTTGTAGAGCAAAACTTTGTCTGACATTTTGGACAGGTTGAGTTGGCTTTTGAGTTCCTTTGGGCTGTAGGAAAGGAGAGTTTTATGGGCAGAGTCCTCAGATATGCAGTGCAGGTCTGCCTAGGCCAGATAATATTAATTGCATGTGAGGAAATTGAGATTCTTTTCCCATTTAGAGACCATCCGTCATTTTCAGAATAAAGCATTTGAATGCTTCTCATATGAAAGTTAAGGAAGGTAAAGAGAGTCAGCAAAATAGTACGTGATTGGAAGGGAATGAAAGGTGCTGGGGCTCATTACTTAATTACAAGAGGTCTTTCTGCCTGCCTCGAAGAGAAAGTTGTTTGGCATCTAAAGTGCTGAGACAGATTGTGTGGCCCAGGAAGTGCAACACCATTCCCCCTCCATCACTCATAAGGGTCTCATGTGCCTTGAGATTAAGTGGACCAGAGACTGGCTGGCAGATCTTATTAACGTTAAGAGCAGGACTGCATGAGCATAGGGCTGATGTCTGCAGATATGGTCAGACAGGGAAGGAGGTTATGTGTGTCTGCCCCATGCTGAGCCAAAGCTGATGAGCTCCAAAATTTCTGCCATGTGTCTCTGTGTATGCTCTAAAACACGAGGATGAGGTAGAACCAGGGACAGACACCCCAGCAGAGCTGGGGTAAAATGCAGAGCTCAACTGTGGTGCAGAGGCAGCTGGGACTAGGGAAGGTGCACCCAACTCATGGGGTGCCAGGGGAATCTCCGCTCAAGCTGAGGTCAAAATAGGGCCCACATACCTCAAGCAATACTTGTGATTTCCTCTACTAGAAAATGAAAAATTGGATTTCTAGGATTATAATTGTATCTCAGCATAGACATAGTAGTGAGGTTGATACCTCTGTTTCAGATTTTCACACCTGTCTTGGCTAATTATATACCTTATTAATGTCTGAGTAAATAGAAGAGCCATTTAATGCAACTATTCAGACAGAGGCAATTGCAGAGGCTGCAGTTGTAGTAGCCCTTGTCCCCAGCACAGTTTCCCTGTGTTTGAAGGTGGAGGGGCCACCTTTCCCCTTAGGAGATTTCCAGCACATTGGGACTGTCCTTCACCTGCACTGCCCTGGAAGAGCAGAGCAGCAGACCTGCTCTACGAGTGGAAATGAAGAGCAAGGTGCCTTTCCAGGGTCCTGCTGCCTTGAGTTCTCCTGCTTGTCAGTGTAAGTTCTGCATTGCCCCTTACAACCAGGTTCATGCCCAGTAATTGCTGGTAGCACACAATACACTTGCTATCACTTGATAAATGTTGTTGTGAGGATCAGTGCATGGAGGTTGCGGATGCCCCCTCTCTGGAGGTGTTCAAGACTAGGCTGGACAGGGCACTGGGCAGCCTGGTCTAGTGGGAGGTGTCTCTGCCTATGGCAGAGGGGTTGGAACTCGATGATCTTTAAGGTCCCTTCCAACCCAAACTATTCTATGATTCTATGATTCTATGAATCTGCACACTGTTGCCAAAAAGCAGTGTGCTATGTCTTGTATTTTGGGAAAGGGCAATGCAGAGATGAGAACAAATCAAAAGCTTTGTTATCACTCTTAGTCACAGAGAAGAGTATTTTGTTACTTCTTGATGCATATTTTGCTGTCAGTCTTCTAACAGATGTGGTCAAATTCCATTTGTCTGAGTTTGAAAAATGCACCTCAGTTTGGCAGGTAATGGGATATAAATCTGTGGACTGTGGCAGTCTATGTCTTAGCTGTGTCAAGCTCTGGAAAGAGCTAGTGACCCCTCTTCTACCTTTTCCATCTCTATCATGACTAGCTGGCTGTTAGGAGAAACAGCATTGAATTCTGGAAAGCAGTGTGTTACACTTCACTGCATCTGGACAGTAAGGATCTTGACCAGTGCTTAAATCTGCCAATAGATGTAAAAGGCTGTATCCTTCCCAATTTTGGACACAACAGAGGTATTTGAATAAATAAATTAGTAACAAAAAGAGGTTATTGAAAGTAAGGAGGGAATCAAGATTACTGCTCCTCAAGAGCCCAGACAGAGTTGTTACAGCATCCGAAGTCTTCATCTGGAAGTTCACTGTCCAAATCAGGGTGAGTACTCATCACCCATTATGTGCAAAACATGGATATCTACAGCTCCCTGCAGGAGCATGGCAGTTATGGAAACCTTTTGCAAAATCTCAAGAAATTCTCTGGTCATGGCTGCCTAAATTAGACAGTGCAATCAGCTGTTAAATGACCAACTGCTGTCACAATAGGTTGCTTAAAAAAACCCACCTCCAGGTAAGGATGCTCTGTATTAAAAAGCAAAGGCTTGGCTTGATTGACCATTTTGTTCTCCTGATCCTCAGCTTCACAACCCACCTTCTGAGAATGGAAAAAGCATCTCTCCCTTTCCTGAGTAGTGTCTGCTTTTTATCTGACAGTTTGCCTCTGCTCTTCAGCTGACTAGGGGCAAGGCTCCTTGCAGCAGGAAGATATCCAGACTGTCCAGCCAAGAGCTAAGAGACTGGGCTCTAACAATCAGATAACACCAACTCAAACCAAAAGAGACCTAGGGATGCCCAGCTCTTAGCTCTTTCTTTCTTGCACATGGAAAATTAAATGATAAATGCAAATGACACTTGAATCACAAGCATTAGGAAGGTCTTCAACAAAAGTATCTCCAGAGAGCTATACCATGGTGCTATGCCTTGCACAACTGAGTATCTTTGCTGGTGTAACAGTTGTGCAGCTGACCACTGCACACTGTCCTATAAAGCTGAGGTAGGAACCTGTGCTAGGGTCTATGAATCATTAGTAAACTCTGACAGAGCACCAAAATGTATATTACTTGAACAGTGGGATGTTTGAGTACCTGGATGACAACTATGTTTCACTGTCATATCAAGACTTTTAAATATGTTGCTGAATTCTGTCGACAGAAGTCTAATGGTTCAGTTTGTAGCACACCCAGGAGCAGACAGTGGCCATCATGAGTGGCCATCGTGTTTGTCTGTAGAAGCGTAAACCAGCTGTCACAAACAATGACTTTTCAATGTCAGTATATATCATATGACCAGTTTGGAGTCACCAGTGATATCCTATGCAGCACTAAACTATTTTATTGACTGTTGTTCCAAAGATGTCAAAAAGGCTTTTATTTTTTTTGCTTTAACTTTGCTCAGTTTTGAGCATATTTGAAAGCCTTTGTTCTGTCCATGCTAAAAGAGAGAAAGCATGTGGGGGGAAGAAAGGAGTCAGAGCGAGTCAGGAATTATTAAAGTGCCAAATGCCCAGTGATTCTGCCCATCTGACTGCAAACCTGCATCAAGTAAGAAAGCTGCATCACCCACAGAGAGCGACAGGAGATGATAAGCCTGGAGTCCTCTGGATGTGCCTCTCTTTGCTTTTGTGGATGCCCCATCCCTGGAGGTATTTAAGGCCACATTGGATGGGTCTTTGAGTGCCTTGGTCTAGTGGGAGGTGCCTGTGCCCACGGCAAGGTGGTTGGAACTACATGATCTTTAAGGTCTCTTCCAACTCCAACCTATGATTCTATGGGCAGTGTGCCTACACATTGTTTCATGGACTGCTCTCTGCTCACTTTCCACTCTTCAAGGCTCTAAAGGAGAGCATCTTATGTTCTCTCTTTTCCTGTTCAGTTTCCCATGCTACTTCCCAGCTATGCTCAGAATGACCTGATTTTGAGTATCACTAGTGATACTGTTAAATTTCTTTGCAAAACTGGGGAACTATACAACTATACAACTATACAGATGGATTCCCTTTCCCCAATCCCTCCAATAGATGCAATCCCAAGATTATTTTCTTTTAGTCCTGGCTGATCCTATAATCACTAGGGTATTTGATCTGTGGTGTATACACAGGAATATATAAACATTTTAGTTTAAATTTCCAGGCATAAGCATTGAAATGAGTTCCACAGACAGTGCAGGAGCAGGTAAGAAGTCCTGAGTTCATTAATTTTGCATTGTGCTTAATCCTTCAAATCACAGACCTGCTCTTTGTAATTCAAACAAGAACATGTTTTATAAGCAGGTGGCCATGAACCTCATCTCCAGGAAGGAAGCAAGCTGTGCCTATTCATTACTAGCACAGTTTCATTGTCAGCTTGGGATTGGTATTACTGGCATTCAGCATGACCACATAGCAATGCTGGGTATGAGTCCTCTCTTCTGATTTCTTTTTGTTGACAAGTATTCTATCATCACTCTGGTGAGCTCAGAGTTTGTGGCAGTTTCCAGTCCTGCAGTCCTGTCAAGGTATTATAATATCACCACAACAAATAGCTTTTTGCTGGCACTTAGCTGGGGAGTACATGCCAGAGATTCATGTGAATCATAAGGAAATGGTTCCCACTACTGAGTACATTAAGTTAAAGGAGAAAGCTATTTCCATAGTAACCACATATGGTAGGTCAGATGGTGACTTTCCAGTTTTACCACCAGTGGTTTTGGTCTTGAATTATTTATACAGTGAATTTAGCTTCTCCAGTCTTTTTGGCATGTTGCCTGTGAATCTCTATGTTAACATGTGGGAGAGAAGGGTAATTTTATATGTAGTGCCAGAAAGGCTTAGACTTGATGTTTTTATTCACAGATGAAACATCAGTATTCTGACAGCAAACACTTGGGCTCACTTACCTACTTTTTAATAGAGACTCCACAATGTATACTAATTTGAACATGTTAGAGTTGGAGCAGATATTAGTTGTTATGGCTGGATTATGAAACATTTTTCCACTATAAGACCATTTCTCACTTGAAACTCCTTGAGGCTTAAAACACTTTGACTAAAATTCACCAGCTCATTCTTTGAAATGTGGTTTCTGGAAGAGAATTTCAACCAATTTCAGACTGAATTCAGGGCTGAAATATTGCTTTGTTCACACCAAAGTTTTCTTTAAGTTGTTTTTGTTGAGAAACTTGGCTGCATTTAATACTGGGAGCAAGCACGTAAAATGATGCAGTAAAGCCACCTTGATGTGTTGATTTGTCTTTGTTTGTTCCCAAGTATTATAACAAAATGTGGTGAAAGTATTTTCTTTTCTTCATTTCAGAGTAGTCATCCCCTGAAAAGAGCAGAGTCTTCTGAGACCTGCTACATCACTCACCACTGTGTGCAAGAACAGTGCAACCTCCATAGAGATCCCATAGTGCCAGGCAGAAGCAGGGTCTGAGGAATGGACCAGATTCTGCTAGACAGCAAAGCCTTGGGCTGGGAAAGTCCTGACAGGCAGATGATACCCTGCAGGTATCATCTTTGCAAGGATGTGAAATTGTCTTGATCAGTTGAGGGTCCATAGTGTGACCCCAGTATATGCAGCTATCAGTGGCCTGGGAAACATGCTCCTAGGGATGTCTGTTCTATAGCTGTGGGCTATGAGTTAAGGCAGCTTGTGTGTGGTGCTGTGTACCACAGATAGGTGAGTGATGAGGTGGCAGTAAAGCCATCAGGATGCTCAGAAGTGTGTAATTGTGGGCAGAAGGTAGGCACAAAAATGGCTGCTGTGGAATAGGTATGTTGAGAAATGTGGTGAACTAACAGGTGGACATAGAAAGTAGCCAAGAAATCTAAAAGATGAACACCATGCAACTGTGCTTCCCTCTACCTGAAGAGCACGATAGTGCTTGAAAACACTCTTTTACGTCACCACCAGCATGGTCCATGTGCTGCCTTTCACTCCTTGCCAGGGATCAGAGCCTCATGCAAGCTTTTAGCTAATTCAATTAGCTTAAATTTTTTTTTGATGGACAAACTATTCAAAGCACACCAGCTTCTCTGTCTGGTGAAGTGTTTTGGCACAGATTTGCTCAAGCAAAGATCTGGCACCCATTCCCCTAATGTTTGACTTCTGTGTTTTGTTCTTGCTCTTTCTTTGATTTATTCTGTCTTCATAATCTCCTGTTTTGTCACGCCTTGAGTCAAGGCAGGGAGAGGTGGAAAAGATGCACTAAAGCTACTGTGTATTATTGGACTTGGGGGCTTAAACTCAAATGTATACTGAGCCTTGCTTTCATGCTCTCTCAGTGCCTTCTTCCTTTGGTCCCATGTGCAGGAAAACCTGCCTGAACAAAGGCATTGTTTGGGTGAATGACTGGGATGACTTGGATAGGGAGCTGCTGTCCTATCACCTGTTTTATTCTTTGCTCAGTTTCTGCCCTGTAGTTCTGATTTTAG
The DNA here is from genome assembly GCA_013400935.1 of Turnix velox. Classification (NCBI taxonomy): domain Eukaryota; kingdom Metazoa; phylum Chordata; class Aves; order Charadriiformes; family Turnicidae; genus Turnix; species Turnix velox. The sequence continues at coordinate 316,824 of VZTY01032571.1, forward strand.
AGAGAGATGTAGAATTTTTCTCTTCCTGCCTGGAGCTGAGCTGAGTATTGAATCACAATCCTGGTGTTTTCCTGTTTCATTGTGACACTCAACTGGTATTTGAACAACTTGAAACCGGAATAAATGCTCCTAGTGCTATATGTTTTCCTATTGATAGCTCAACACTTGCTCCACAACCCTGAGAGACAGTGCTCGGCAGAATATGGAGCAGCTCAGTGTTATCCACACTAATGTCACCGGTGACTTATTTCAACTCAGAGTTCGGCTGCCTTTTAACACTTTGAGCCACAGCATTTGAACATTTTTTGAAAGGCTTGTGAGAAACTGCTCAGATATATATGTGGAATCAACCCTTGCCTTAGAGAGGAAATCATCTGCTGAGGACAGTCCTCATCTTTCTCCGGAGAAAGACTAGCTGCTGTCTTGGCCAGGCTGCCCTTGTGCAGGGCTGGCTGCTGGGGAAGTCTGTGTCAAGTCATAAAAATCTCAGTTTGTCAGGAGATAAATCAGTGAGTTTCCCTTTTATTCCATTGTGAGCAAAAGTAGGCCTGTATTTCCTAACAACACGATGTAGTCATAAAATACAGAAGAATGAAGAAGTAACCAGAAAAAATATAAACACAGAAATCACTCTTGTGTCTAGCAGGTTTGCCAGCAATTTTTTTTCCCAAATAAATATAAACATCTTGCCACTCTGTCTGTGTTGTGAAAAGCATCAACTCTCTTCCCCCTCTGCACTCCTAATCCCATTATTTTGTCTCTAAACACCAGCATGCCTTGATTTGAAACATGTAAGAATTGTTCTCTGGAGCCCATGAATTGATGAGAACGCATCACTGAATTCTTCTTTGTTTTAGATTTTCAGGGATGAAGAGATGCACTGTGCTTCAGAATTGGTCAGGACAGGGCAGTCCTAATGCAGGTACCCGAGTTTAGGTGGGACGAATGCAAACTGAAAGTTGTTTTTCATATATTGGCTCTGTTTCACAATCTCAGATGTTGTTTTGATGTGTTTGGCTAATTTCTCATGTAGTCACCATTCCTTTTCAAAATTGGCTTCATCAAAACCAAGGCCCAGTTGAGACGGTGAGAGATGAAAACCAGAAAATTTGGGTAGGGAGAAATCCCAGACCAGTCTCCTGCTCAAATCAGAGCTGGCTTTGAAATCAGAGCAAGATGCTCGTGTACCTCTCTAATCAAGTCCTGAATATCTCCGATGTTGGAGGTTCTCCACCCTCTCTAGGCACTTTCTCCACTACTGAACTGTGCTTGCAGTGAAATATTATTACCTCGTGTGTCTATCGCAAGAACAAATCGATGTACATCAAGCTGCGGTGTGACCTAGGTGAAACGAAGGTACAGAAATGCCACTGCAAATTACATTGTTCTGTGGAGCAGCTCATTGCATATCGCATTGTCAACGAAATTCGGGCTTCTTCCTTTTTCCACTAGAGGGACCCAAATGCAAATAAAAGCTCTAATTTATCAGCCAGGGAAAAGTGTGCATGGAGTCAAGTATACTAGCACGGAGTGAAAGGCAGCATTTTCGCACTCTTAGTATTTCCATCAAGAGCCTGATTCATCATTCATTGAGTTCAGTGTGGAAACACTCAGAGGCTAAGGTAAGATCTGATAGCCCTGCTTCAGAAACAGTTTTCAAGGCTTGGATTTGTTAAATATTGGCAGCTCATATAGCTGCAAGCCAAAGACCAGTCTTTGCCATTAGCCATAGCGTGTCCTTTTGTGGGCATTGGATTTTTAGTTTTCCATGTCCATTTTAACATTGACCTCTCTACTGTGGTTCCTTGACATTGCTCTTTCTGTTGGCAGAACATGGTTTCTGCTTCAGCTGACTGTAGGGAAAGGGTAAAGAATCGACCCATATCAGTGACTGAAAGCTATTAGAAACAAAAGCTCAGAGGGATGAAGACCTAGATATTGTAGCCCACCTCCTTGGAAAGAAAGGCAAAGGAAAAAGAAGCCTAATGGAAAAAGACAGTAGCTGATTTTTTTTGAGTTTCACAGTGGAAAAAGCATAGCATTAACCCTTTCTCCCCCCTTACCCACAAGATCTAAAAGGGCTACTTTAACTTCAAAACACCACTGATTAGCTCCAAGTCAGCTGACTACAAGTCTTGTCTGGAAAACCAAATCTCACCCAGGTGCCAGAGGAAGATGGGAATAGCCAAACACATGAGGGTGACTTAACCTCATGCAGCTAATGTCTCTCTCAAAACCTGATCTTGAATTTCTTCTCATTACAGAAGTCTTTAAAGGGGAACAAGAATTTACCACTGCCTGGGCTCCACAGTCAATTTGGCTGCTGAAAGCTTTGACTATTGGTTCTGGTTGAGCAGTACCAGGCGCATCATTCTTGGAAACAGTTTCACTGGAGAAAGCTGGGAGAGGAAGCTGGGATCAAAGCACTCTGGGATGGCTGGATTTAATGAGGCACCTGAGCAGGCAAGGTGGGAGAGGAGCAGGCAACTGGATTTCTAAGCTCTGACTGTTGGCACCGGTAGTTTGGTCTTTTTCTAAATCACTTTTCTGAGTTGCCAGGCTCATAATTGTCCCTTTCTCACTCTTCCTCACTGGTAGGTTTCCTCTTGTGCTCCTCCAGCCTGAGTCACTTCTCTTCTGCTCACCCCTTGTAAAGGTTAAAAGGGGAAAGCCTAAGAGGCTGCCAGAGATAGGTCTTCTGGGCTCCATTCTTTCTGCTTGCCATGTTATTAAAATCAAACTCCCTTTCTGCCCATCTTGGCAAAACAGAAAATTTGACTTGGATGATCAACTACAGCTGATGAATGGTCAGCTATAGCTGAAGAGGAGGTGAGGGATTGCCCTGGGACCAACTGTTCAAAGTCTGGAGCAGGGAGAGAGTGAGAGGCTCAAGCACATCTACTCTGCGGGCAGGCATGAGCCACTTTTCACCTGCCATGTTGTCCTCACCCATGGACAAATTTAGACTGCAGTGTGCTGGAGCACTCTGAGAGGAGACTGAGCAGTCCCCTCTTTGCAGATACCCCGACTCTATCCCTGCATCAGAGAAGGACTAGTGTGGTGACTGGATTTAGAGGCAGACACAACCAACAAAACAGATTTGGGTTTGTGAATTTCCTTAAGTTACTGGAGCAAGGAAAGTTGTAAGTTTTTATGCATGTAAGACTGGTAGGGCTCCTGCCAATAGAGAAATGCTGTAGAAATAACACCATCAGTTGATGCGATTCAGCTGGCAAAAATGCCAAGTGGTGACCTGGCCTCTGTACCCAGATCCACTGTTCCTTCTTTTGTTTTTCTGCAGGTCTATGTATTTCTCTCCTGCTTTATCATTACCTGTCCTACACACTCCTCTTGTAATACGCTGCTGACAGGAATAATTTCCTGACCATCTTGTGTATAACCTAGACATGCTGTAAATTTGAAGATTTATATGGAGTTGTATGAACTGTGCTCTTGAGGCACTTGAAAGAAAAACATTGAAATGAACAGTCTTGGCAGGAAAAGCACAATTGGAGAGCTGTAAGGCCAATCCAGAAGAGGTAGTTCAAGTTAGTCAGTGTGAGTTGATTAAGATGAAATAGGCCCTCAGCTTTGTCACTGCTTGGGACTGAGCCATCAGCAAATGTAAATGCTATGGTGTGGACTTGGGTGAATGCTAGACAAGTAAACCCCTGATTTGCAGTATTTCCCTGCTTGAAGCTCAGCAGTATCTGGAAGCCAGGTGGGCTTGGAGAATCCTGAGCAGCCATGACTTTAAAACAGTCTGGCAGAGCTGAAATACCCATGAGTGACAAAAGGGACCTCTGCCTTCCTTTAAGGCATGGATGTATTAAAACTGGCTCTGATCTCAGTTCATATCTAATTTTTTTTTTATTACTGAAAGTTTGGAGTTCACAGTTTGCAGAGGAAACTGAACTCAACAGTCAAGGGTGTACAGGCAGCATGATTCCTTACCAGTAAAAACAAATGTAGTGGTTTTGGAATAAGACCCATAATCCTAATGCTCCCCCTCTGACAAGATCTGCAGGGCTGCTTGGTCTTCTAGTCACAGAATCACAGAATATCAGGATCTGGAAGGGACCTCAAGAGATGATCTAGTCCAATCCCCAGGAACACCAAGACCAGCTCACACAGGAGCACTGGAAAGCATCCAGGTGGGT
>VZTY01032572.1:0-30648 GCA_013400935.1 Turnix velox
TATTCTATGATTCTATGTAACACCACTGCTCTAGTGTTTGCACCACTGCCTGAAAGCACATAGTCTGAGTCACTAGATATGTAGTACACCTCTGGGCCTCATCATGAGCCACAAAATACTGTGAATCAGTCAATTTTATCTGCCAGGTTCGAGCCAGGGGCTGTGCTTGCCAGGTACCAATGCCCCTGCACTGATAGAGGGGTGTGCAGAGGACATCACCACATCCTTCTGTTCAATGATAGAGGATGTTCACATGGAAGGGTCCAGGAGTCAGTGTAGTGTTTTGCGTTTCGGGAGATACAAGTACTTTTCTTTTAGAAAGATAAAGTTTTTAACTGAGGTCTCCTATGTAGGTGAATGCACTAACTAGCAACCTTTACGTCACAAGGAGAAGGTGCAACACTGCTTCCTCCCCTGGCCAGCTACTGGGGTGAAGTTTACTCTGAGAACAGAGTCCTGACTGATGCTCAAGTGGAACCAGCTGTTGACAGCAAGTCAAAGAAAACAGATGCTGTGATCCTAATTTGTACAAGGACCAAAATTTCCTCTGTAATACACAGTCAAGTAGAACTGTCTCCATATAAAAAAATCAATCCCAACAATAAAAAACCAGAAAGCCTAATATGCAAGGATCCAGCATAGTCCTTGAACATAGACAAATACCTATTAGGGTCAAAGCTACTTTTCTTGCATTTAACATTACACAAATGCTTCACAGGAACAGAGACTAAATTTTCCTCTCACAAACAAATAACACCATGGTAATTAACAGAAACTAAAAAAGAAATACAGGCTACAAGACTGAGCATTCCAATAAAATAACTCTACTATCTGAATGTGAACGCTTGAATATTCAAGAAAAATGAGTTGAGCAGAATGTGCAATTGCATTGGGAAAATTTATTATTTATTCAGTAGCAAATACATTAAGGAGATAATCACACACAATAGCGCTGCCAAGTGCTATTAAGAAGCTGCGCATTGAAACAGGCTGCTCCTCATAATTTATTAAATGAATGCCTCTCTCTTCATTCCAGCAAAGACTGGCTTCTGAGATTGTGATGTTAAGAATGATTGGGTAAACTGCTTTCTGCAGGACAGTTTTCCAAAGAAGGATCATTTGGATCTGCTGCATGCACTGTGGAAGCCAGTGCCTGATGTTAATGCAATCCCCATGGGCCTGGCTCATCAGGATGGCCCCAAGATCTAGCTAGGAACTGGGAGCATGTGTTCTCTGTCAGCAGCTGTAACCTCCCCCTGAAAAGCCAACTTAATGTGCCAGCAGTCCCCTTATTGGCACTGCTAGAAAGCTGAGGACTCCTGGGAAGCACCACATTAAAGCCAGGCCTATTCACAGGTGTATGGCACAGCCCCATCCTCACACCAAACCTAGACAATGCAATAGAGTCTCTCCCAGTCTCACTGTTCATTTTTTTCTGATTTTTTTTCAGGCTATTTGGTACATATGTGATCCAGCAGCCTGGCACAGCATTGGGAAAGGAGTCTCTACTGCTGCTGGAACACATACAATTTCAGGATTCCCCTCAGCTGGAGAAGTCCTTAGGCGGCTGCTACTCACCAAATATACATTTTCTTTAGCATACGGGAGTCAGTGCAAAATGGCTCCTGGGAAACAGCGAGCAGGGGCTTCCAAATGTGAAGGTAGTGAAACACTGGAACAGGTTGCCCTGAGAGGTTGTGGATGCCTCCTCTCTGGGGGTGTTTAAGGCCAGGCTGGACAAGGCACTGAGCAACCTGATCTAGTAGGAGGTGTCTCTGCCTATGCCAGGAGGGTTGGAACTAAATGATCTTTAAGGTCCCTTCTAACCCAAACTATTCTATGATTCTACGACTTCCGATTTTTTCTAGTAAGCATGTATATGTTCACAAATAATGTTACCAGTACAGGAGTTGTCCTTAGGGCTGGACGGGAGAGCAAGCAAAATCTCAAAATCACTGAATCATTTAACTTGGAAGGGACCTTCAAAGATTATAGAATCATAGAATTGGAAGAGATCTTCAAAGGCCATCTAGTCCAACCCTCCTGCACAGAGCAGGAACATCTTGGACTAGATCAGGTTGTTCAGAGCCCCAGCAAGCCTGGCTGCAAATGTCTCCAGGGATGGGGCCTCCATCACCTCACTGGGCAGCCTGTTCCGGTGTCTCACAACCCTCATGGTGAAGAGCTTCTTCCTAACGCCCAACCTAAACCTGTCCTGCTCTGGATTAAAACCATTGTCCCTCATCCTATCACTACATGTACATATAGTTAATTAATTTGAAGTGCTTTGAGTCTGAAGTCTTGCTCCTAAAAAGCTAGACTAGACTCCCACATTTTTTAGCATTTTTTAGAAATGCTGTAGGACCTCAAATCCAGTATTTCAGCATTTTGGCTTAACATTTTGGCCCCCTTCCTGTACAGTATTCTTGATAAGCAGGACACCTGTTGGATAAATATTTGGTGGTTCTATAAACAAACACAAGGACAGCCACAGCTTCCTGAGTTCAGAACAGAAATTCCCTCCATTGGAGTAGCACGCACACTGCCATCAATCCTTGGAAGCTGCCACAACTGCATTCAGCTGCTTTGGCAACAAGTCAGCCACTTGAAAGGGGGGCAAACTGCAAAGATGAATTGGTCTCTGTTTATTTCTAAGCCAATCTGCTGTGAAAACTCAAATTGCACTAAGTAGTGCTTCTATTGGCTGCCTCTTACAAAGAATATTATTACCTGTGTGAGATAAACTTGTTTCTCACTTCTCAAGTTACTACCCAAAATGTAAGCTGAGGAGTGCTACCAAGCTGTGACCAGGCCTGAACCACCTCTGTATCCTTTCCTAGGACACACTGGAAACAGCAGCACAGAAGAACACGTATAAACCCTACAATTAGCTGATGTGGATACATAATTCTGCTTTTCCTCCTTAAAAAAATTGCTTTCACAACATAAACCACAACACAATAAATTATTATGCTAGAGATTGAGACAATCACATTATTTCTATGTCTTTGCACACCTGAAAATCTGACAGCAAAATTTTCTAAGAGCAAAGATGTCTTTTTCTTTTCTCATCTGCCAGCTTCTCCATCCTCCAGCCTCTTCACCCTTCTTCCAAAGAAGGTAAATTTTTCATGCAAGCTGTACAAGTATCTGGCTCAGTTGTTATGATTTTGCATTTCTGAGTTTTCATGGTGCTGGCACCTATGGGAAAAGCTCACTGAATCTGGATAAGAGATAAGAGATCACCTTTGTGTATTGAAAGAGGGCTGGCTGGAAGTTATACTTTGTTTTTTTCTCTTTTCCATTTTTAAAAAAATAGAAACCACAGTGGAGACCAAAAACTTTAAAATATTACTGCAAGAATGGAGGAGCAGAGATGAGTAGAGATATTCTACAGTCTCACCCATCACACATCTAACTAAGCAAAGTAAGATGAGAGGGAGAAGCAGAAGGAGCAAATGTTTTCTTTTTGATTATTTCCTGTAGGAAAATAATGTTTGGGTTTAAATGAGGATTTCTGCCAGCACACACAAAATGGATGCAGCAGGAAGACCACCCTGTATATTTGAAATAAAATCAAAAGTGCCTGCTTTCTTTCCTTATTCAAATAGAAAATAGTTTTAAAGTAGATATTATTATCTTTGACCTGAGCAACTGGTAGTTAATGGATGTGAAAGTCACATTGGTTGTGGGATCTGTTTGTTTGTTTTCTTTTACCTGAGGGAGGAAGAGTACCCCTTAACTCTCAGACATTAGTTTGTAGCTTCAGTTTAGAAGTACTCACTTATCTAAGCATGCTTTCTGGTCTGTATTTTAATAGGTCACTAGAACAGTCCACTCTCAAGTCTATGGGGCCAGTCAAGACATCTGAGGTAGTAATCTATGCCACATCTTACTCACTTCATGATCTGCAGAATACAAAAATAACACTAAGGAGACAATGGCAGAGATGGAGACAGAAGCCGGCATTAGTAATATAACCTACAAAATCATATATAGATATAATTACCTTTTTCTACCCAAAGGACAACTGGGTTAAAAGACTAGGGGCAATCAAAGCTAAAAACCTACATAGTGTACATAGGTGTCTGCAAGAAGAGAAAGCAACTGGAGGCCTGCTGGCAGACTTTGCAGTAGATGGAATTCTCTATCTTAGAAGCATGGATGGCACAAAAGATCAGAAGAGGCACAGTGTGATCTGGAGCTGTGTCTGCAGGATTGTTGCAACCTGTATTAAAAAAAGGAAGTTCTGAACCTATTCTCATTACAACTGGTAACAGTTTCATCAAGGGTTCAGGAACTTGCAAAGCTGGTGTGCCAGACTACATCTTTCTTTCCCAAATTACCATGCTGACAAAAGCTCAGTGGGAAACATAATGCTAGTGTGATGTGCCTCTGTGAAGAAAAGGGCCTGTCCCTTCTGCCGAGTTTGTCTGTCAGTGGGAGCCACTGCCTCTTGTAAATGTCATCTTCAAAATCTGCCAATACAGCCATGCTTGAGGTGGCTGCATTCCAGCCTTGATGACAGTAGAACAGAACCTTCCCAGCCTTCACCACCTCATACCAGTTATGTTGCTTGATGTGAGTTCAGCTCAGCAGGAAGCTACTTGGGTCTTCAGCTACTCTGCATTCAATCTCCTCACCTTGTTCACTGTGTTTTTTTGGGATACTACATGATTCAAGCAAGTTTTCTTCCTTCCATGCTTGCCTTCCACACAAGTCTGGCAGCCTTTGGGGACTTGCTTCATATTTGGCAGCTGGCTCAGTACAGACACACACGTGGTTTTATCAAAAGAAGTTTAGTCTAGCCTAGTTCAGAGAGGAAGATGAGTAGCACAGCAGCTAGCTGAAATATAACGAGTGCAGTGTCCTGTGTAAATACAGCTTGTTGCTGTTTTATCTCATGCTGGAGAGGTAAAGACCATAAGGTCATCCTGGAGATTCTAATCCCCTGAGACATTCAAGGCCAGGCTTGGTGAGGCTCTGGACAACTTGATCAAGTGCAGGACGTCCCTGCTCTGTGCAGGGGGGTTGGTCTAGGTGGCATTTGAAGGCCCCTTCCAACCCTATGATTCTATGATCTCAGTGGTTTTGCCCAAGACTCACTACCCATAATCACGGTGCATGTGCTGGCACATCCATTATTTAATAGAAGGAGCGGGAGCAGGTTCTAGATAGTAAATTCATTTAGCTCTGACATCTAATTTCATAGCTAGATCTTATTTATTTATTTTTGCTAAGAAAATGCTCGTATGCTCTCTTTGACTCTTGCCAGTTTAATTACACCTTTAATAATTCAGTCAGTAGTTGCTCGATCTTCCTAGTTAAATTATTAAGTAGAAAAGAGGAAAAATGTTCAACAGTGAGATGGAGTGCTCCAAGAATGCAGCAAGGGCTGGGCACACTGAACATCTGGGAGAGTGAGTCCTGGAGCAATTCTCCATCTGAGCCTAATCTCATATCTGTGAGCACACAGAATTTCCTTTCCCCCTTCCATGCTTCCCTCCCTCTCCACCTTTAATTTTTTTCTGTCTTATTAATACCCTCATCATCTTTCTTGAACAAAAATTTTAGGTGCCCTTGTGGCTTCTCCAGTAAACTGTCTTTTTATATGTTGAAATACCAAGCAAACATCAGAAGACCAAGATAAGGATTGTTTTCAGGAGCTGGGGAAGAGCACAAGGTATCTCAAATTTCAGGGGGGGTTAAAATAAGGATTTCATACAACAGCTAAATATGGAAAAGAGAAATCCTTAGAGAAAAGACTGGAAGAAGGAATAATTAACAGATAGTTCATAGATGTGGGAATAGAGAAACAAAGCTGATGATAGCTTCCCTGATACAAAGGAACAAGGAAAGCAAGAGGAAGAATGAATTTTAGGATTATACAAGAGAAAGTAAAATGACAGTCTTTAATGTTACAATTAACTATCCTTATTGAAGTTTTCCTTCAGCTGCTAAATTTGCATATATGCTTCCCATATTGATACACATTTTTTGTTATTAACTTGTGACAAGGTCAACCTCTTGAAAGAATTTTCAGACAAAGGAAGTGAAGTAATTAATTTATCCCTTAGAGAACCTGTTTAGCCAATAATAGTACTTAATATTTTAAGACAATGTCCCCCTACTTCAAAGAATATACAGAATATGTGTGAATAAGTAGTAGAAAAAACCCTACCCATCCAGAAAAGCACTAGGCTATTCAAAGTACTTCTGAAACAATATTAAAAACCTAATTAACTATAAAATGTGGGTTTCTAATGACTTTGAGAATAGCAGTGCATAAATTAACTGAAAAGTTTTTCAGCCAGATACACAACATGGCAACCACATCAAAACCGTGGTGGTCATTATAGGATATAAAATCCACAACTAACAATCCATGTTCTCTTTGCATGACCCTATGACATCAATGCACTCACATCGAAGCACTCAGGATGAGATCTCTGGTTTCCCTACAGAGCATCAGCACTGAGTACTCTCCAGCTGTTCATTCTCCTTCCCCCTCCATACACATTTCCATACTGCTGCTTTTCTGATAATCCCCCACAGCCTCAGGACTTCCTCTGTCGCTAAAATAAGATATAAAGCTATATTAGTCTCGGCATAATGAATGATGCATCAGACCTCTACTTCTAGGTGCTGCCACTATCTTTCCAGATGATCAGAAAAAGAAGAAAATATCTTTGGGTGAGAAAATAGAGGATTGTCCCCAGCATGAGCTCTTCTTTGTGTCTGCTGGAGCTGTGCAGACACAAAGCACTCTTTCATAGGAGCCAAATTTCACAAAAGCACAATGTCCTTTTCTTTAAAGTAAAAATACAATCTGAAACAAAGAAGTCAACAACATACAGAGAGTCCTCCATGTTTATTGACTATCTTGCTGAAAATAATTTGCACCAAGTTGTTCACCCGTTCTTGAGCTTTGGTTTAGTATTTTGCTTTACTGGAAAAGGACAAAGGAAAAAAGCAGGAATTGTGCCAGTCCGGGATTTCAGACTTAAAATGGAGTAAGCCTGATCATACTGCTCAACTTTTGCCCAGCATTAATTAATTTACTGCAAAGCCCAGAGGGACAAATGCAGAGCCCAGCAGCAGGCAGGCTGGAAATACGGAGCTGTGCTTATCCCCCTGCACACTGCCTAGATCAATTGTTTACCAAAGGTGAAATCAAACCCAAGGCCATAAGCGGGAAACAAGAGGAGAGTAGGACTAAAATTGGGCTGTATAAAATGTAAGATGTCTAAAGAAAGGTGTCCAACAGTTAGTGTTTTCTTAACATTTCAAATGGGGAAAACAAGTGGTTAGATTGTGAAATCACAAGACATGCCAAAGCTGTGCATATTTTGGCAGTGGGGCAAGAAATACATGGAAGTCCACCATGGCCAAACTATAACACAAATGCCTAAATAGTCAGACACTGCAGCAAGAATTGCCTTAAGAATGGAGTCCAGGAAAGTGGAGCACTGAGCAGTCCACAGAAAATGGCAGCTGGCAGCTCTAGCAGTAGGACCCATCCAAAAATTGGTGTCTGGCCTGTCAAACATTCCCCATGCTTCTGTTTCATGGATGGAAGAACTATGTACACATCATAAAGCTGAAATTTTAAAATCTCAGCTCCTCATTCTCCCCTCCCTCTCAGAGTAGTTAAGAGACAATTGCTTCCTGCTACACAGATACATGAATTTTTATGACATACGTAATCTAAGCCCACTGTGAATAGTAGTGGTAGAAGAGTAGAAAGAGGTGCTGCAAGGTTCAGCTTCTCTTAGCTAGAGACTCTGCTCCCTCCTGCATCCTCAGGACCTGAAAGAGTCAGATAGTCCATGCCTCCATTGACCACAAAGTAGGGCAGAATCTGCCCCTTACAATTTGGGGGCCACCATGTGTGGCACAATCAGGAAAACACACAGAGCATGTAGAGGTACAAGCCTGCTGCAGCTGGCATGATACAAGCAAAGCAAGATGTGGTTTGTGCCATCTGCATGAGAATTTCACTTGCTTGTTGTTCTCCAACAATCAGCAGGAATGATTATTTTCCATACCTCCTGTTCTGAGACTGTGAGTGAAGAGAACCTCTCAGTGCTTCTGTGCAGGCCAGTCATAGTGCATTGTGTAGGTTCAGAGAACAAGAAGAGATGCTTTTCTGTAATGGGAATGTCACATCTAGTAGCATGGGTGTGAAGAGCTCGTGAAATGGACTACACGCAAAGTTATTTCTATACATGGGAGCCCTCCAGCCTTTCTCAGAAGCTCAAGTGGGCTTTTCCTGATTTCCTGAAGAGAAAGGAGAAAAAACAGAAGGCATCATCTAGTAATAAAGCAGATTTCTAGCTTATATGAAGAGCTTTGGATCAGGGTCCTCATGGTCCTATGTCCTAATAAATGTTTAGATATATTGTACCTATGCAGCATTTTACTTGACCAAAGCACAAACCTAGCTAGATTAATGGTCACTGCAAGTGATAACTATCATTATTCCCTAACCAGGGACAACAGGCTAATAATCTGCAGATAGCTTCAGTTCCTTCCTTTGTCTCTGCCTGAGGGGACAATTTTGAGGAACTCACTTGCTCTATTTGCAACTCCATTTGCCGCCTGTCAAGTAGGAATTGTGATGACCTGGATGTATAGCTCAGTTGGGAGAGCATCACACTCCTAATCTGAGGGTCAGGGGTTCAAGTCCCCGTCCAGGTATAAGGCTTGTCAGAGTTGGGCTGATGGTTGGACTTGATGATCTGAAAGGTCCCTTCCAACCTTGATTATGAAATTATGACATGACATGTTTAGCTTCAAATATAAATTGCCAACACAAAAGCAATGCATGATGAAGTGGTATTTGCCATGCTATCTATTTCTGCAGTGCTACACTCCTTGGTCTTAAACCTTTTCTCTATTCCTTTTTCATACTGACTTTGTGGTAATCTGCTCTGCAGTGGCCAAAAAATATCTGAGAAGGATTCATCTGGAGTAAGAGAAATTAAAGCGCCTCAACAGTCTCCTGAACTTGTAGAAGGTTACTTTTGTAGTTCATAACTGACCTTAGCCAAAGGACTATGGCAGAGCTGGACTCATGGGTTTAAGTGACTATCTCAACGAGTGTTTACAATTAACTAAAGGTTTAATTTTCTCGATTTAAATTAAAAAGCCGCTTTCATGATCTCATGAGGTGACTTTGTAGCACAACAGCCTGCCTCTCAGTCACCCAGAATTTAAATTTAAAGGAAATCCTACTAAAATCAATGCCTTCTTGAAGATTGACACCTTATTTCTCCTGTTTAAATGTGACAAAACTATACAGATACCTATAACTGGACTTAATTCTCATGTTGTTCTTTAAAACACCTTAGATACTTGGTTTGATCTGATTACAGCTGAGCAGGAATAGTCAAAAGATGAACAAGTAGGAACTTCTGAATCCCATATATTTGGAACACATCTTTCCTACAGGACTGGTCTGTCAGTTGGAGAATTAAGCTGTTCACTATAGCCTCTTCAAAACCACTATTCTTTGTATCTGATATTAATCCCAGATTATAAAATACATCATTCCAAAAGCCTGTTCAAAATCCTTAGTTTCACAGGAAGTATTTCACATAATTTACTCTACAGCTACAACACAATGAAAAAAAGAGTTGTAAGCTATGTTGCTAGACAAGTCAATGAGCCCATATGATGGGGCTGGAAATAGAAACAGCAGTAGTATACCTTAGGAACGGATGTAAAAGGTGTGTCAGCTAAGTAGGGACTGACTGTCCTTCTTACACAGAATCACAGAACGTCAGGGATTGGAAGGGACCTCGAAAGATCATTGTGACAATTCCTCTTGTGCTGGTCATAAATTTAGGACACATAAAGCATTAATGAAGCTTATACTCAGAACATGTCAGACAGAACATTACTACATGCTTGTGTAACAGAACAATTGCATCAGAACCACCTTGTATAAGAGAAGGGCCTGTGTCTTTTCAAGAAACCAAATCAGATGTTTATGTATTTGGATGATTAGAACGCGCAAAGCATATCTCAAATTTTCAAAATCATAGGATTGGTTTAAAAATTATGACACTTAAGAAAATAATTATATATGGGTTTTCCAGTTCTTGGCTCTTTCATCATTGACCCACCACCTTAGAATCAGAAAATCTGCTTTATTGAAATGATTAAAAAAAAATTAAAAAAAAAATCACAGGTTCCAGGCGACGGGCTTTTAGAGAAATCCATGCCAAACAGTGTACATTTACAAGTCCATACAAGATTTTGAGTCTTCAGCTCCAGAGCAGTTTCAGCCTGTGCTTTTCATACATTTATCCAGCACATTCAATATAAAATGAATCCCAAATCCTTTTTTCTAAATATATATGTATTTCAACCGAAGAAATACAAGTATCAACTGACTAAACTCAGTTTACTACATTCATCAAAGGAAATCTTATTCTTCACCTGTAAACCAAATCCAGTTGGTATCCAGCAATAGTTTCATAAGTATAATCTCTGTAATAAATATATATATACTTTCACATATCCATATGTCCAGGGTTTCAGTATGTTAGACCAGATTTTGCCCTGAATTATACTCAGCTGAATTCAGCAGAACTTAATAGGAACATACACAGAGAAGGCACAACTAGATCCATCACTGCTGCATTGTCTTCTTCCTCCTCATAGTTTTCATTAAACTTCTTCCCATTTGGCCCCTTTCTTAAAGTCTTTGGTATGTTAAGAACAAGGCAAATTATTTGGAAATAACTTGTACTTACTGTGACTCACTGGTTGTATAAATTGCACAGTGCAGTCAAGTAAGGATAAAGAAGTTCTAAACATACAGATACCTTTACATCTCGTGCTTCCAAAATACTTGAAAACTTTGATGGAGCACACAATCTTCTATTCCCTTCTGAGCAACTAGTATTCATTTAAACACCACATTGGTTTCTCTTCTTTACACTTAATATCTGCTGTTCACAAATTGATCCTTATGACTCAACAAATTCAAGGAAGTCATAACTTGAAATTCATTGGAATTACACTGTACTTTTCAGCTGCATAAATAAAAACTCAACTAACTGAATGTACCAGGCATTCAAAGAAACAGGTAATGTAATGCAGAGGTGTAAAAGAGCTCCACTATTTTGTTACAGAAAAATGATACATACAACTTCAATTTCAAATAATTCACTCAGCAAAGACCAGAAGTGCATAAATACACACAAAAGCCACTGCATAAATACACACAAAAAGCCACAGAACTCAGTAAGGTTCTGACTTAAAATTAGTTTGGAACAATGCATTGCAATAGATTAGTTTATGTCTCATAATAGTGATTGTATTTTTCTTCCTGCTTGCCAAATTGGACTTTTTGCAAGTAATTTGCTTAAATCAGTGTGAATTCCTTGAATCTGACGGTTTCTTGCCTCATTAATGAACTTTGGATTTGTTCTGCATCTACCAGAAAGCTCCACTCCTCTGCCACCTAGTGCTTTGAAGAAGTATATTCTATATCAACTGCTAGCTCTTGCTATGTATTCAACAGAAGAAATAAGGACGGTGCAGAAACCTCTTAATAAAATTTCATTGCTAAATAGCAGACTAAAGATAAACTTGGCTTATCAACCTCTATGAACACTTGATCACTGCCAGCTCTATCTATGCAGATCTTAGTATGAAACAACATTATTTAGCAACTTGCACTGCTATTTTAGGACATTACATCATCTTTACGGTGCTTTCTAAAATGTAAAATAAAATCATTTTTACATAAAAACCTTATAGAAGAAAAATATAATCGATTTTAATATGCATTTAACCATATGAAATTTTCAGACAGAAAAGAATTTCTTTCTCAACTACTAACAGATTTCCAAAGTGAGCTCTCCTTTACCCATCTCTTTTGAAAGAAAAGTCACTCAAATAAAACCGATCTGAGTCTCATTCCAGATTCTCTTCCAGAAAAGTAATGGGTACCGTATCAATTACATCTTTGAATCTTCAGTATTCATCAGTAGCTTCCAATTTTTCTTTTAGAGACCATGAACATGATATATTTAAATTACTTTTTTATTTCACATTACTCAGAAACCATTATGAAATAGTATCAAGCAATTTCTGAATTGGATTGCACAAATGCAGTTCTAGCTTGAGTACTATGGTTGTAAAAGGAATTATTACCTAACCCGGCATGGTTCTTAAAACAACTAGTACTGACTAACTAACTTGTGTTTCATAAGAACTCCATTTGCATCTTCATTGCTTCACTGATAACTATAATTAAATACATTAATGCAACATATTCTCAATTATAATTTTTACCCCATTAGCAGAAACTACATCCTCTCACATGTTTAGAGAAAGTCTTTTTTTTTTTTTTTAAATTAATACCTCATCATTTCTGAGAGATTAACACATGGCTCTCAACATCCCAGGCTAATCTGGCCTGTTTCTCTACAGAACCTTTGACAAGACCACAAACATATATAAAAAGCAACCAAGATGATAAGACGCAAATGATGGACAAAATCTTGACAGTTCTCCCTAAAATACATACACACATTCTCCATGGGACAAAATACCTGTCTTACTGCCTGGCTAATTTCATGTCCAATATGTCTGTTTCCTCTCATGCAGCTCTGGTAAAAGTAAGTTTTCCTCTCTGCATCCTGCTTGCCACTTTTTATTGCCTCCTGTTTTGAGGAAGTGAGAAACAGAAACGACTGGAGTGAATGCTGTTTAGACAAATCAAAAAGAATTTACTGAGTTAGCATGGATACTGTTAACTAAATGGCAGCAATTTACACTTAGCATCTTTCACTACTCCCATAAGCTATGGAGGAAATACAGCATCTCTGCTAATATCTGTTCCTACCAGTTATGTTTCAGAACGTGGAATCTGGAGTGAGGAAAGCAGAAGTGAAGCACTACAGCACACACAAGCGCACTCCTTAAGCGGGCATAAACAGCTCAAGACACATATAAAGGCTCATCTGGAAAGCATGGTACTGTGTCCTCCACTTCCATATTCTTACTGCCATGTTGCCACTTTTCTGAACTGGGCATAAGCTGAGGTACAGGGAGCCAATTACTAAAACCAAAGCTGTAGGAAGCCAAGGAACCAGCATAGCTCCCCAAACCAGGACAGCACAGGAGCACACCCAATTATCAAGGAAACACTGACCAGGCTTTGAGGACAACTTGCATTTTTTGGCAGCAGACAGCTATTGGGATGGGTCGAGCCACATTAAACAGTATATTTTGGGTATTGATATCCCAACCTAAAATTAAACACAGCCTTATTATGAAATGCAACAATGTGGCTAAAACTGAAGCAAAAGCCTGCAGCTGGGTGCACCACTGAAGAGTACCAACAGATGGCAGAGGCCACAGCTGTACTCTCTCTGCAGAAGACTCAAGACAAGAAAGCATTGGTGCTCTATGTGGTTTTCCAAACATAGATTGACCACTCTGACGACTTCATGGCAATGGCAGTAAAGAATTGGCTTTGTCTTGTCAAAAAAACAGATGCTTAGTCATTACATTTCAATTTGTTATTTCACTCAAAAAAATCTTTGAGGGGGGAAAGTGACAGGGGGGACTTTCCATATCGCTTTAAGACAGAAAATTATTTTGCAGACTGACAACAAGAAACACTTATCATTCAGTCTGGCACAAACAAACTGCAAATACTACATGTCAACCACTGCTTTGACCCAAAACGGGACTATCATGAAGTATCTCAAACTGTAGAGAGATCCATTAAGACTGTTAAAATCTGAAACAGCTTTATCTTTCCTCATGAATATCCTTTGGAAATAATCAACATTAGTCTTGAACTTCATTTTCCCCATTTTTTTCTTCCCTCCAGAAGAGCAAGAGCCAAAACCAGAAAGCAGATTTCCCTGGGAAACTTGACATACTTTATTTTACATCTGTGAATGTTATTAATTTGCTTAAAAAACTCACTATTTACAAAACCAGCATACAAATTATTCAGTGTACAGTGCACAGATGTCCAAACCTAAGGAAGGTATTGATTTCTCTCTAACTGTTGACATCTATGATGTATCACCGAGAAGCATTTCCTGGTGTGTGCTACAGAAAAAGCAGCACCTGACTGCAACACCATATGGCATGATACACAATTCAAGCAGGATTCTCAAAAGTTCATAGGTTTTCTATATCAACATAGAGTGAACAACATGAGGAAAACATTCTTGAAATACAATCTTTCTTGCCATAGCAACTGCTGTTGTTAGCATTAGACCTATGGTATCAGTTTTGAACAAACCAAGATGGACGTTTCTTGGGTCTTTCAATGATCCGCTTGCCTTCATCTTTTTCTGTAGCCTTTTCCCCATCATATAGGACAACAGTCTCTACAGTGGGAGCATTAAATGGTCCTCCTTCCTTTTTACCAATTTCCAACCGTATCAGTCGAGTTTCTGCCTTTACCTTTGCATAACAATAACCACAAAGAACATGTTTCTGCTTCAGGTTTCCACACTCAGGACAAACATCTATGTTATTCTGAGGAAAAAAAAAAAAAAAGACACTGGAAAATAAGATTTCTGATTTAAACAATAGCAACAAAATTAAACTTGAAAAATCACAAACTAATAAAAATGTAAAATAATCCACCAGAGGAATGCAATTATCTTTTCAAAATTTACTCTTAAAATACTTAGCAAATATACATGTAGTACTATTGTACTGGGTATGTAATATTTACGTAACACTGTGTAATTTTTCTGTAATGAACTTCTATGTCAAATGTTTAATATATTAAAAATAGCTTATGAAGTCAATACCTAAATCATCATGCCTATTAGTGTTCAAAAGACTAAGGACCTATCAACTCAGATGCAATAAAAGTACAGATCTTCTCTATTTACACTAGCCATTCAGTTAAAATTTGCTGTCTGCCACCTGAACTGTCACTGCTCATTTAACCAGACTACTGGCACACATGATGAATGTCCCAGTTCCAAAGTATTTTAAAGATTAAAATCTATTTTAAGGTTATTTATAAACAAATACCAGAAAGTTTTTTCAGTCAGTATTGATCACTATAACAACTCTCCAAAATAGGCGAGATAAAAAATTACTGCTGTAAACCATAGTCCAACCTGCATACTTGCCATTAACAGCACATATCTTGCAGTGAATAAGCTCGAGAATTCTCACCCATAAGAATCTGATGATTACCTTCACTTTAATAAGATTCCTAGGATTTCTTCGCCTGCAGCGATTCACTTCAATGGTGCGCCTTTTCTTTGGTGCTGCCATCCACAAGATGCTATCTAAGAGGCTGGGTGCCTCATTACTTTCTGCTTTGTCCCTTACTGGCTCTGGAAGAAAAGCTGGACCTTGGACAGCTAGTGCTGGTCCTGAATGGGGGGAAAAAAAAAAAGTTACTCGATTATCATTATATGCCAGCCACACTTTTGCGTTCAGCTGCTGAAGTATAAAAATGTTGCTGACACCTTCAAAATAAGGATGCAGTGATGTAGTCAAATTAACTAGAAATGTAAAATATAAAATGCAATCTAAGAATCAAGGGAACCCACAGTTGATGCTATAAGCCATCTCTATGGCCATAATCCTATTTGACCACTTATAGAAAAACAGGAACTAGGCATGATTTATCTAAAATTGGATTGAAGAATTAACTATTAGGCAATGTAGCACTGTTGATAAGTGGGAGATTACTGACAAGGCGGTGATGAACTGTAGGCCTGGTCAGTGAATGAAGAAAACCAGCTGGATCTGACAAAAATAAAAGTAGGGCAAAAGTGATATACTTAGGTAGAGATCACAGCCATTAGTTCACTGACCACCTATCGTTAAAGAGAATAATGTTGACTATGGATTAACTACTATAATATTTAATAATCACTGGATAAAGAAGAGAAACTCTTGAAAATAAGGCGTGCTCCCGTTTTGGGGCACAAACTCGGAAATACCCTCTCTGTGCGCTAATGGCTTGCCCACCGGCCTTGGAACAACAACAGAAGCGGCCAGAAACCACTTCCCCTTTATTCCCTCAGCAAAGACAGGGCTGAAGCTCTACCGCTGCAGCCTCCTCCCTCCGCCCTTCAACTGCGGGAAGGGTTCCCACAGCCCGGCACCCGACCCTTCCTTCAAGCGGGAGGGGAACGGGCCGGCACCTACCCCAGGGCGGGCTCTGGCCTCCGGAGAAACCCGGCAGGACGCCGCGCTCCAGCCGCCCCCAGCAACGCTGAAGGAACCCGCGGAGGTACGGTAGCGGAGGGAGAATGAGCAGCAGAGCAGCCATGATGCTGCACCATCCGCCAAACCCGCAGAGAAGGCGGTCGCTCGGTGCGCGGCGGAAAGGGCACTAGGCCTGCACTGCTGTCGCTGAAGCTTCTGGGAAACTGAGTGCCCAGATTTATCCACGGCGTGACAGGGAGGGAAGTCGGGACTTCAAGTCCCAGCATTCCTCTGGGCACTCGGAGCTGAAGAGGCCAGAGGCGGGCTCCAGGACTTCAACTCCCAGCATGCCTCGCGGGGTGCCTTTTCGCCAATCGCTTTCCTCGACAGCTGGGCGCCCTTTCCCAACGTGCTCCCTTTTCTCCTCCTCTTCGCCAATCAGTGCGCTAGCTGTGCCCTCGTGCCGGAAGCGGGCGGAGTGAAGGCGCCAGGGGAGAGGGAGCTGTAGAGGGGAGTGAAGGGGTTTGTTCCAAAATGGCGGAGCGTGGCTACAGCTTCTCCCTTACTACCTTCAGGTACGTGGGGGTTGGGAGAACCGCGGGCCTGAGCTTCGGCGGGCGAGGGTGTGGACGGTGCACGGCCTGGGTGGAGTGGTCTTTCGGCGGCGGGGCAGGACGGAACGAGGAGTTTGCAGAGTCATCGCCTGCCCGGCGGGTCCGTGGGAGCTGGGCCTCCCAAAGGTTGGGGGTGGCTGGCCCTGGGCAGAAAGGGCAGGAATGGGGAAGCCGACGGGGATCAAGCGGTTTTACCTTCTCCTGAGAAGGACGGGCAACTGCTGGGAGTCTTTGTGAGCTGAAGGGCTGCAGGCGCAGCCTGAGATGGAGGCGGTGGCTGAGATGAGGCTCCCGAGTTCCACCTGAGCTCTGTTGCTGACTCCGGGGCCTCAGTGCAGCCGCCGCTTTTATGTTTTATCTTTGATTTAGGTTTGTCTCTTCACTGGCGGTGCCTTATAGCGAGAGCTTGGTGAAACGGCTTAGCCGCCTTATAGTCCCCACGCTTATAATGTTTTTTGAGTAGTGATTTAAAGTTAATTGTAAACGTGTGGTGATAGCCGAGCTTTGAAATCTTGAGAGTTTGATTCAGAACGAACTTTAATGAGGAATTTTCAACAGTTTTTTTCCTTTCCTGTTGCACATTTTCTGCTGTGCTCTCCTCGTACTTTTTGATGTGCACAAGCCTAAATATGGGATGACTGCATGCACAGGATGAGTACCCTATTGACCTGATGTTGTGCTTCTCACTTAGGAAGAGTAGCCGTGTTTTGCTTGTACCATCCAGCAGTGAATATCAGTGACTTTAAAACTTTTGCAAACCACTTGTATGCTGCTGTTTCAGTAGAAAGAGTGAAATACTCTTGAAGATTTTTCTGACACATTGGCTTTCATAAGAGTGGTAGGAGGTTGTAGGCACATGCTGTATGAATATCCCAGTATCACTGTTCAGCAGCAAGTTCTATGCTGAACCAATCTGATTCCTTTAGAAGCTCTTACAAGTTAATCTTCAGGATTGTGGGGTTTTTTGTTTAAGATTTAGATTAGTATATGCTGATGCTAGCTGTAAAGAGGCTTAAAAAAAGCGAGTTAGTAACAGATTGTAGAAGGAAAGATTTGATCATTATCATGTTATATTTAATTTTGCATTTTCTTCTTTAGTCCATCTGGAAAACTTGTTCAAATTGAATATGCTTTGGCTGCAGTGGCTGCAGGAGCTCCATCAGTTGGGATTAAAGGTATGTTTGGAAAATAACTATTTTAGTTAAGGATTTGGGATTCCGACTACCATTTGAGAGAACTAAAATAGGTTAGACTATATATTGAGTCCTTCTTTGTCTTGCCTTCTATTACCTGTTTTCTTTTTCATTCAGTGAATATCTGTGTGTTGTGGTTTAACCCTAGTTGGCAACTAGAACCATGCAGGCATTCATTTCCCTGCTTTTCATTCCCAGTTAGGACAGGTATTAAAGAGAGAAAAAGGAAACAAACTGTCTTTATCTCAAACCATGAGTTTTAATAGAACAATAACAGAAGAGAAAAATGTAATAGTAAAAGAACATAAAAAGTAAGTGATGCAATACTACCTGATAATTTATTGCCTAGCCCATTCCAAGCAGTTTCGTCAGATCTCTGTCCCCTAGCCAATCTCTTATCTACCAAGCATGATCTTTATGGTAGGGAATATTTCTTTGGACAACTTTTGGCCCCTCTGCATTTATGGGAAGCTGAAAACGTGTGACTCAATGCAAATGTTACTCAGCAACAACTAAAGCAATTTGTGTTATCAACATTATTCTTATACTAAATTCAAAATATAGCAGCTAATGCATGGAAGGAAAGGAAGGAAATTAACCTTGTTCCAGTTGAATGCAGGACAATATGTCTTCGTGGGTTTAATGTTTGAGTTGCATGAAAAAAGCAAAATTTAATGTTTTGTAAAGAAGGGAGGGAGCACAGCAGTCCATGTTACAAGAGGAAAATGGTTTGGGGCATCTTTAAAGACACCCAGCTGTTAGAAGTAGGTATCTATTTTCTGAGGTATTCCTGTCTTGAGTGAATAACTCCAGCTGTAGATAATATACAAAAAGTTACTTCAACAGCTAAATTATTATGTGTTTCACTATATCTTTAGAGTGGGTTTATGTGAGTTGTGGGACAATTTAAAATGAAATTTAAAAGACACTTAAAAAGAAAATTAACTTAAAAGGAAAATTAATTTTAAAAGAAACAAAGTGCTATGTGGATTGTTTGAAGTATCTGTTTAACATAATTATAAATGCAAAGGGCTTTTTAAAAAGGGAGAAATAAAATTATTTACAACCTGATAAACTTTCTGTTTTTTTACCACTTTCCATAATTTTACTTTATTATTAAAAAAAAATTTGTTCCTTTACAGCTGCAAATGGAGTGGTGTTGGCAACTGAGAAGAAGCAAAAATCCATTCTTTATGATGAAAGGAGTGTCCACAAAGTAGAACCTATTACTAAACATATAGGTTTAGTGTACAGCGGTATGGGTCCAGATTACAGGTATTAAAAAATTCTTTTTGGTCACTATTTGGAAGTTTTCATACAAGAAATGTAAGAAACAAACAGAAAAAAGGGAATTGATAAGATTATATGTAGTGTATATATATAGTATTTGTGTATATAATATACATTGTTACATATAGATAAAATTATGTGCTACACTGTACACAAAAATTCAGTTTTTCTCTAAGTTGTTCATAGGCTGTTTGGCAAGGTATTAAATGTATTGTCTGAAAAATGAGTAGGGAATAAACAGCAGTGTAATTGTGTGTTAGTTTCCATTAGAGTACTTCAGAGATTACTTGGGTGAGAAAGATAACCCATCACAGTTGGTGTTTCCTTACACTGATGTTATGCCAAATGCATAATTCTTTTAGCACAGTCTCTACTATGAATTTTCAGTTGTAGTTGCAACAGCCCGTTGGAATATTTTCTGACATACTAATCTTGTCTTTATTTTTAGAGTGCTTGTGCACAGAGCTCGGAAGCTGGCCCAGCAATACTACTTGGTTTATCACGAGCCCATTCCAACAGCTCAGCTAGTACAGAGAATTGCCTCCGTGATGCAGGAATATACGCAATCTGGGTATATGGTTTTCTGAATTTTTTAATTGCTTCAAAAGAACATGTTTAAATCTAAGGAGTAGCAACTACTTGGTGAGGGATTTTTTTGAGTCATAAAGGCAGTTCAATGGAGAGCCTCACACAAAATGTGCCAGTGAGAGGAGCACTAACTGGCAGTGGATGAGATAGGGTCTTTCCCATCTTGTGGAAAAGCATGTCAGATGAGGCAGCATGCTTTAGGGTTTGTATTGTTGTTTGACTAAGGCATTTCTGATCCCAGCTCTGGGCTCGTGGGAACTGTTTTGGTGGAAGGTTAACACAGGCCAAATAATATAGTTGCCTTTGGTTTAAAACTGATTTACTAAAAAAAAAAATAATTCTTTTTTCCTCCTGCAGTGGTGTTCGTCCGTTTGGTGTGTCACTGCTAATATGTGGCTGGAACGAAGGGCGGCCGTATTTATTTCAGTCTGATCCATCTGTAAGTATCCTATACTTGTAAATTCTACTGCTTTTCTAAAACCTCTAAAACTTTGCATGTGCTGATGGAGTACCTTCTGTCTTGAGAAGAGGAACACAAAGATAGGAAAAAAGGTTCCTTAATGTAATTTCAGAAATCAGAGGAAGCCAATTTTGGTAGGTGGAGAAAGTCTGTTTCATTCTGTGCCTGCATGCTCCTCTGCTGCTGGAGAGATGGCAATTGTTTTTTGGTGGAGATTGCCATCCCTTTTCACATCTTCCCACAAAAAAAGAAGTTAACTATTTGAGCAGTATGTGCATCATTCGTTCCCCTAAGGGGGTGGAAGTTTGTCCAGCATCAGTTGCATTGTGAAGTGGAATGCATATGCTTTAGTATTTAATGTCTGTGATTTATTTAAGACTTTATTTGCTGCATTTGCACTTTGCTGGAAAACTACCCTTTGATGCATGTGTGAGTTGTAATGCTTTATGTCAAACCAAAACATGGTCACTGTAGTGATCACTGGATATTTAATTGCTCAAATGTAAAGGCAAAATGCAAATTCCTTGCATAAGGTAGTTTGAGGAACAGAACTGCTGGTCATCCTCATGCCAGAGGAGAGAATAGAAATGATGGCTCAATATCTTTCTACAAATAGATAAATCAGGTGGGTAATTTGCAACAAGTTATTTACATTACATAATTTTAAAAAAGGAGAATGTATGGAAGTGAACCTCAGGAAAGAGCTGGCTATATTCATTCTCCAAGGCAGGCATATTATTTCTGTTTAAGGAATCCTAAATCAAAACAATGCTAACTACTTCCTAAATCCATCATTCAGAGTAGTGGGAGGATGAAAATAGGTGGGGCCCTATACAGATGTGTACATTTTCACATCGAATGCGTCCATATCAAATTGTGAGACAGTATTCTTCTACATTCTGACAATATTCAGTATTTTCATAATCACTTTTGTACTTTTTACCAAGTCAGTGAATATATAAAGTTTGACTAAGTTACACAAAACAATTGCTTTTACAGGGAGCTTATTTTGCGTGGAAAGCAACAGCAATGGGAAAAAACTATGTCAATGGGAAAACGTTCCTTGAGAAAAGGTAATGTATTTGATAGTGTCTGTTCAAGAGAAGTATCTCAAGAGAAGTTCAGGTTCCTTTGTCACTTTTAAATATTCCAAAACCTTGTTCCGATAATTTAAGTCAGGATACTTCCAGTTTACTTATTTACTATGTAACTTTGACTTAATATCACTGAATTGTAGAATGTTTTGTGTTGGAAGGTACCTCAAAAATCATCTGAATCCAATACCCCCATTGAGGTCTTACAAATAATACTAGGAACTAGGAAGATTTCAGTATCAGAACCAAGAAGATTTCAGTAGTTTGTGACTTTAGAGACTCTAGGATTATGATTTGGGAAGAACTTTTCTCATGCTGGAATTCATAAACTTTTGTCTACAGATACAATGAAGATTTGGAGCTTGAAGATGCCATTCATACAGCTATCTTAACATTAAAGGTTAGCAAAACACTTAAGAAATAAGTTTGTTAATATTAATAATATCACTAACACCATTCATTGAACTTGTGTTTTCTTTAACAGGAGAGCTTTGAAGGACAAATGACAGAAGACAACATTGAAGTTGGCATCTGTAATGAAGCTGGATTTAGGAGGCTCACTCCAACTGAGGTTAAGGACTACTTGGCTGCAATAGCCTAGTAGAAACAGCAAGACTGTGTGATTCACACAAAGGTCTTTTTAATTTTGGCTACTTAAATGTTTTTGTTTGCAATTTTTGCATACTTATTTCTACATGGTTTGTCTGAGAGATTTTTTAAATATCGTGTGCAAATGCAACAGTCCTAATATACATGGAATGTTACTACAGGTAATTCTTTCCCTTGATACATGGAATCTTTGTACACAAAATACTGTACAAAATGTAAAGTTACAATGACAGCCTGAAAAAGGCTAAAGAATAAAATTTGAAGGTCACTGTTTTTGGGGGAAGGTGTCTGTGTGTCTTTTCAATTTAGTTTAATCTTTTTGTTCATCTGCATAAAATTGAGATTTCACTACCCTTTCTCTCAAGGAAACAGAATTTTCCACATAGAGCTGTGATCAACTCATGTTAGATTTTCTTTTAAAGAATTTAAATTTTGAGTAGACACAAAGAGCAGAAAAGTCTTCCATTTCAGGTGATAACTGTGATCTACTTGAGCATCTCTGCTCTTGACCGTCTTGGATCTGTGTGTCTCCAGAATTTTTCTACTACTTGAATTATTTTTGTGGGTCTACAAATTGCATTTTTCCAGCACTGAAATATTATTAGAATTAACGGAAGCAATAATCCTTAATGAAAATTAATGCACTTAGCATCATCAAGAAAAATCAACAGGAGTTACAAAGCAAAATAACAGTCTTTAATGTATTTTACTTTATCCCTTGAGTTGTGCTAAAGTATTTTCCAAGTTGCAAGGTATTTCTAAAGGTGCACTACTGAAAAGAACACTTAATTTATGCATCACAGTTTCTACAGGTGCTGAGCTAGATGCTTGAATATTATTGGGTGTGGATGTTTATTGATATTTGTTACATGTGTAGTTTTTCAGTAGTAAGTTGTGGGGGTTTTTTGCCTTTTTTTTAAGCAGTCTGATTGTTAAAATGTTGACCCTGAACCTGGAGGGATAGCTGTATGTATGGGAGCTAAGCACATATGGGAGCAGCCTGATGAGGTTATGTATTAACCAGCCATAACTAATGAAGAGAATATAATGTAAGAGTCTGCAGAAAGTAGTGTATAAGCTAATTGATCTGTTCTTTCCAGTGTCTGTCTTCTGATGTTTTATGTTCTCATTAGGTAAATAAGAATTTCTGAAGCATGCTATACATTTTTATTTCCTGATGTCAGAAATAAAAGCTGTGTTGAAATGGTTCATTCTCACTTAGTCCAGATCAGTTTTTGTGTATTTTATTCTGAAAACCACTCCTTGCTCTGATTCTTCTAGAGAAAATAACGACTAAGAACTGAAACTGGAGACTTCATCTTTAATTTCAGCTTTCAGAATCGTTTGTAAAACCAGAGTGATACTTAAATATTCACAGACAGACAGTTTTTAATGTTATTTAAATTTTATATATGAAGAAGTACATCAGAAAATGGTTAGCATGAACTGTAGTAGCTTAGTTGTCTCCTCCTCTAGAAACAACTGATCAGCAAAGAAGTTATTTGAAACCAAAGCAATTTCCAATAAATCATGATCTCAGTCCTCTGATAAGTTTTAAGCTTTGGAAGTGTGGTTTGTGGTGTTTTGTTTGTTTGTTTTTGTTGTTTTTTTTCCCCTTATTTATAACTTAACTATATCCATCTCTGTAGAATTTGTATTCCTTTTGTACAGGTGGTGAAAAACTGGTTTCTTCTGTGTTTTCCTATGGCTTAATGATTTAAATGTACTAACTGTTCTCTGCATTCTATGGAAGATACTGTGCACCGAGTAAAGAAAGTGCTACTATTCAAATGCCTGATAATGGACATAAATGTTGAGGGAGATTTTTTGCCTACCTCTCCCCCACTCCATGGAAGGACAGACAACCATGACCACAGGGGGGCTGTTTACTCAGGTGTGTATGTATGTCAGAAGTGTTGCTTATTCATGTTGTTACTGCCTGATACTGTAAATGGGTAGCAGCATAAAATCAGGGCATTTGTCTGATGTTCTGAATATCAACTTGTACCAAGTCAGTGCTTTTTACAAATGTAAATTGTTGGAATTGGTAAAATAATGTGAAATTATTAAAATGGTGGCACCTTTTTCTTTAAAGAATGTAAAGAAATGTGCTTTCAAAAAACACGAGCACCTTATCATTAGGTTATTATAACACTGTGTATTAGCTAGCACATAGTCTCCTTTTATGATAAAAAAACCTTCAGAACTATGATCAGCTGTAACTTTCCTTTGAAAGTACTTTCCCTTGAGAGTGCTTTCCCTAGGCTGTCTTACTTGATGAGGTGTGATCTCAGAGCCCCACTCACTATTTCTGTGGTGATATTTAATTGCTTTTTGTTTGTGTGAAATGAGAAGGATAGGTCTATATTGCCAATTGTCAGTGTTACTCATTTTGATGAGCCACCAGCCTGGTAGTCCAGAGACTGTTTTTACAGTGTTGTTAAGAACGGAGTCCCAAAGCTCCTTGATAATACTTGAACACTCCAGAGAAACAGAGCTCATGGAACTCGGTGTTATTTGAAAATAATATGCCTATTATTTCAAATTCTGAAATTATATACAGAGCATTAGGTAATTTTCTTAGCAGTAAGTGGATAGACTTTGATACTATGCTGCTCTAATGGGGAAAGTGGTATGATTTGGTATGTTGAATTTTTTTAATAAACTGCTTAATGGTGCTGTACTACCTGGTATTTAAAAGGAACCTTTAAACTAACTTCCATCTTTTAAAATTCTACATCCCTGGAATTTAAAAAATAGTAATTTTAATTTGCTGATGTATTTCTCCAAATTACTTCAGCATTGAGGAATATGCTGGTGCAGTGGAGTAGCAAATTACGTGGTGCTTGTGGGTATTTTCAGAAAGTGATAATGTTTTTACTTATATGGTACCAGCTTTGTTCATATTTTGTAAAACAACTCTGCTAAAGTGCAGTCAAGGAGGAATAAAGTCGACAAATATGGTTCATGTATGAGAAATGACGGAGGGGAAGCTTGATTCTTTAACCAGACCATGAGCAAGACTTCACTTCTTTTGTCTTGTTCCTTGTGGTCATCTGAAAGAAGTAAAAAGAGACACTAGTAATTCAAATTAGGTAATGCTCTTGATTGGTATGAGCTGAAAGACTTTCTGCTCTGTGGACCTTGTGCCAGTGTGGCACTTAGGATAATGGAGCATTTCTTTGCGTTTCATTTAACAGGTAGCAGCAGGACCTAAGAACAGCATCACCATTCCCTAAGGTTATGACTTCAAGGAAGTTTGATGGGGAGAGAAGACAGAGCTGGAGTGAATATCTTAGAACTTGCTTTGGCTTACTCTTGCACTAGAGAATTTAATGAAATCATTACTCTCAGCAGCTATCAGTAGTAAGAAGAGAAAAGGCAGCTTACACCTGTTTGGTGAAGGAGTAGTGCAGCAGCACGGAGAAGCTGGTGGCCATAGCTATCTATGTCTTCTGCTTGGAAAGGGATAGCAACGTGTGCCAAGCGAGGAAGAAACCTGCTCGTGTGTAGCACCATATGGTTTGGTAGACCCCCTTCACGGATCCCACGTGCTTTGAGACATGGTTGCTTCTTCTCCGCTAAGGCTCAAGACCCAAGCCGACTTCTCTCTCTCCCTTGTGGTCCGTGTCATGTCTTAGCTTTCGGGTAACAAACCACCTACTTACCGGAGGACCGCCCCGACTCCAGCTGCGGGAGGGCCGGAGCGGGTGGGGCGCCCGTTCCCGCCCGCCGGCGCCAGGGGAGGCGCCGGCTCAGACCCAGGCCCTGTGCTGCCACCGCCCGAACCCAAGGCTACCGCTGGGCCGCGACTTGGGGCTTGGGCGCCGGCTGAAGGCGGCGAAGAGTCAGCGGAGCCCGGAGAGACGTGATCGGGCGCGGTGAGGCCTGCGTGGGCTTGACGCAGTCTGAGAAGGAGAGGGAGGGAAGCAGAGGTCTGCGGCCGTGCCACCTACCCATCGGCCGGCCGAGGAGGGTGTGCCTGCTGAGGGCATGGCAGGAAGGTGCGGCCGGGACCTGCTGCAGGGTACTTCCCGGTGTCCGCCATCGCCGTCGCTGAGAGGCTGGGGGCAAGTACCGAGGGGGCTCTGCCCTTATCCAAGATGGCGCCTCCCTTGCGCTCGTTTTACGTGACGCCCGAGCACCGTAGACGTGCGGGCGTAGGGCAGACTGGTGGGAGGAGGAGGTTGTGTCCGCCGCTGCCTTCCGAGGGAAGATGCAGGACAGAAAGTGGTGAGACCGTGCACTGCTGCGGAGGGGAGGGGTAAAAAGAGGGAAGGGGGGTG
Source organism: Turnix velox (assembly GCA_013400935.1). Taxonomy (NCBI): domain Eukaryota; kingdom Metazoa; phylum Chordata; class Aves; order Charadriiformes; family Turnicidae; genus Turnix; species Turnix velox. Next base: position 26,302 of record VZTY01032572.1, read on the forward strand.
AGGGACGTTCTCAAATAGGGAGCGGCCACGACAAGGGGGCGTCGCCGCCTTTCCTCCTGCGTGGCGGGCTGAGGTGGTGCCTCAGTGAGCGGTTTCTTGGAACTATCGACAGTTCTTTGGAGCGTTTTAGGGATTTCCCTCCCCCCTTTCCCTCACTCCCCGCCTCGTTTTTAAGGAAGGATGCTTCTCCTGGCTCCCTGTGCTTGACGGGGGCATTGCTTGTTGCTCGCCCGAGTTGTGTTGAAAAAGTTGTTTGGTTTGTGGGCTTGGTGTCACTGAAAATCTCTGAGCTTTGTCTCTGTATCTCTGTGTTTCTGTAGAAGTCGAAGCTGCCGTGGTGAGCGGTACCCAAGCAGCGACTGTGGGGTTGTTTTGCTCTTTGCTTTAGGTGCAAGAATGACCTCTGGCCCTGAAGAGAGTCTGCAAGTTGTGTTGGAAGACATTAGGCTTTTTGGTTGGGAAGTGGGGGAAGTATTTGGTGATGGCCATGCCAGTAGCAGTTAATGCTGATGCTACTTGCGCTTGTGCATAGTGCAGGGGTGACTCAAACCTGCTGAAGCCGGGATCTGTCGTTGCCTGGCCCTGGCAGATGCTGTTGTAGGACACAGTATCTAATCTAGTGGGCGTTGGAACTAGGTGATCTTTAAGGTCCCTTCCAACCCAAACTATTCTATGATTCGATCTTGTTGCTCATTTTCAGCTGAAGCTGTCTTTGTCTTGCCTTTTAATACCAGATTCGTTCAACATGCAGCTTAGGTAAGAATTGTGGGAGCATGTGTTTGTGCTCCTAGTTGGGAGTCTAAATGGATTAATTTCACTATTCGTGGTAGTTATTTACTGCACATCATCAAAAATGGTGTTGATTGCTGTGGTGTTGAATCCTACAATTTCCAAAGCCAGCTCACATTCAATTAAGTAATTTCTATCATGTCTTCCTTGGAGAGACGGACAAAAAAAGTAATATGGATGTGAAGGAGTAGTCTTACTGGATGGAACACAGTAGATCGATAGTAAAACTACAAAACAGAGATTTCTAGATTCTCCTGTCTCTAGGAATATGAATTGTAATCTGTGATAATGCTGTGTGACATTGAACTTTGCCAGGGGTTGTTAGGGGCTCATTCACTGGGTTATGCAGTGCAAGTTGGAAGCTGGAGAGGACAGAGCTATGCTTCCCATAATTGTAAAATACAACGGGCTTCTAATATGTTGTGTTAAAATACTTGCTGGGATCCAGACTTCACAGTTTTAGTATATATATGCAAGCATGGTGGGCAGCTTTTATATCGTGATGCCATGGTGGAGGTAAGATTTGCTTACAGCATTAATAGGATTTATAGTTTTGCTCTAGGTGGCAACTTTAGTAAATGAGCTGTGGGAACTGAGGTTCTAAATTTCTAGCTCTGTGATGGGCTCACATGTGGAGGGAGAGCTCACTAACTTGCAAGGTGCATATGGAGATTTGAACACCGCTGGGTTTTTTTTGCTGAGAACTGTGATCTTTTGAGGTAGTAAGTTGGATTCCCAGAGGAAAAGAATTGAACTCTTTGGTGGGACTTGTGCTAAGGGTCCTGTCGTTTGTGCTTTACAGTACCAGTAATTGCTGTGCTAAATCTACAGCAAAACATCAGTGTATTCTGTGGCAAAGACCTCTTTTGATTATTTTTATTGTTGGTGATGCAATAACAATCTTCTCTTTTGCTTTCACTTGGTAGGAATAATGTTTCCAACATGTCTGTGCAGTCACTGCTTTGTGAAAGAATTGCAGTTGCCAAAGAATTGATCAAGAGAGCAGAAGCCCTTTCCAAGTCCCAGAAGAGGAGAATTGAAGGTGGGGCAAAACTGTGCAGCAAACTGAAGGCTGAGCTGAACTTCTTACACAAGGTGGAGTCAGGGAAGGTGGCCATTAAAGAATCTCATCTTCAGAGTACAAACCTTACCCATCTCCAAGCCATTATTCAATCAGCAGAGAACCTGGAGGACATTGTCAGTGTCCTCCATGTCTTTGCCTATGAGGACAGGTTTGGAGATAAGCAGACGCTGGTGGTAGATGTTGTTGCAAATGGAGGCCATACGTGGGTGAAGGCCATCGGTCGGAAGGCTGAGGCCCTACATAACATCTGGCTAGGGAGAGGCCAGTATGGTGACAAGAGTATTATTGAGCAGGCTGAGGACTTCCTGCAAGCAAGCCGTCAACAGCCAGTGGAGTACAACAATCCCCACATAATCTTTGCATTTTACAACAGTGTGTCCAGTCCTATGGCAGAGAGACTCAAGGAGATGGGAATATCTGTGCGAGGAGACATTGTGGCCGTGAACTTGCTGGTGGAGCCATCTACAGAAAACCAGCACCTTAGTGGCAACGAATCAGATGAAGAAGACCCTGAACTCCTGCAGGTGACAAGAGTAGACAGGGAGAATTTAGTGGCCAGTGTTGCTTTTCCTACCCAGATCAAAGTGAACGTGTGCAATAGAGTTAACTTGGACATCACCACCTTAATAACTTACGTTTCTGCTCTGAGCTACGGTGGCTGCTACTTCATCTTCAAAGAAAAAGTGCTCACTGAGCAAGCAGCTCAAGAAAGGAGGGAGAGAGTCCTGCCTCAGCTGAAGGAGTTCATGGAGGGGAAAGAGCTCTTTGCCTGTGAATCTGCTTTCAGAGATTTTCAGTCCATCTTGGAAACACTGGGAGGACCTGGGGAGAAAGAGCGAGCTGCATTGCTTGTTAAGAGAATTAACGTGGTGCCAGATCAACCATCTGACCGTGCCTTAGGACTAGTGGCAAGCTCAAAAATCAACAGCCGTTCTCTCACCATTTTTGGGACAGGAGACACTTTAAAAGCCATCACCATGACTGCAAATAGTGGTTTTGTGAGGGCAGCAGCCAACCAAGGCGTCAAGTTCAGTGTTTTTATACATCAGCCGCGAGCATTGACAGAAAGCAAAGAATCTGGTGCCACACCTTTACCAAAGAGCTGCTCACCTGACAATGGACTATAAGTCATTAGATGAGTTGGTCATTGATACATTGCGGGTGCTGCGTTAGAATTTGGAAAAATATGGGTTGTTATCATGCATTTTTGAGTGTGCATCAGTGAAATAGATAACTGTAGCAGTGAAAATGTTCCTCAGATGATTTCTATTTACTTAATTATTGCTTTTTTTGTTCTGCCAATCATTAAGTTATTCACTAAAGTAATAATATTTCAATGAAAGTTGTTAACCAGCTTGCAGTATATTAATTGCTCCCTTCCCTATTAAAAGATTCGGCTAAAGCGCAGTTGCCTTCACGACTTCGTCATTTTTGTCATCTTCAGAGAGACTGAAACCTGCACATTAGATAGACTTCTGAAATTTATGGTACTTAAGTCTTACTTTCACCTCTCCTATTAAACTAGATTCTTGTTTGATTCAGAGATACTTCATGTAAAGACCTGTGCTTTTTTGAGTGCTGTTTTCTGAAGAAGTGACTAGTAGCCATGAGTAAGTAGAAACAGAACCAGCACCCAAGCAGGTTTTGATACTTGTGAGCTTTCTGCTGAAACCTCATAGTGAACTTGAATTTGGCTTTGTTGCTTGTGAATTGACTGAAGCAAACCTAGTTTTGCTCAAAGTCTAGTGTAAACAACAGTTTCTTTTTTAATATTTTTACAGAGGGAGTTGCTGTTTTAGAGGCCTTTTTTAATGTTTTCCTGTGTGCTGTAATGACAGTTCTTGCTTTTTGGTATTAATTTTCATCAGGTTCCTAGTGGAAAATTCAGAGATGTTAAAGTAAACCTCTTGGCCCCAAGCAATACATTTTATCAGGTTAGTGAAAGAGATACCCACTGAATATTTTATAGGCTGTTGTTGAAAAAGAGAGCATTATTATGCAGCTAATAGTTCAGGCAAAGAACATTTCCTTGCCTTGTACCACTCTACAATAAATTTCTTACAGTAGAAAGTAACTGTGTTGCTGCCCTTTGCTGTAGTCTCTGCCTATTTCTTCAGTAACATTGTCACCAGTACTCTGATTTATCCAGCACTGGTGCAAAGGTTCTGGAATGCCAATGAAACTACAAGCGTCGTGTAGGTGAATAAGCTTAAATCCAAGGAGTAAATCGATGCTCTTTAACATCTTTATTAATGACATCGATGAAGGAATTGAGTGCACCCTCAGCAAGTTTGCTGATGACACCAAGCTGAGTGGTGCGGTTGATACGGTGGAAGGAAGGGATGCCATTCAGAGGGACCTCGACAGGCTGGAAAGCTGGGCTCAGGTGAACCTAATGAGGTTCAACGCAGCAAAGTGCAAGGTTATGCACTTGGGCCGGAAGAACCCCAGGCACCTGTACAGGCTGGGAGGAG
>VZTY01032572.1:30827-50559 GCA_013400935.1 Turnix velox
GGGCCACGAAGATGATCAGGGGGCTGGAGCACCTCCCCTATGAGAACAGGCTGAGGGAGTTGGGCTTGTTCAGCCTGGAGAAGAGAAGGCTGCGGGGTGACCTCATTGCAGCCTTTCAATACCTGAAGGGAACCTACACCCAGGAAGGGAGTAAACTCTTTGAAAGGGCTGACAATAGCAGGACTAGGGGAAATGGATCCAAGTTGAAGGAGGGAAGATTTAGGTTGGATGTTAGGGGGAAATTCTTTACTAGGAGAGTGGTTAGGTCCTGGAACAGGCTGCCGAGGGAGGTTGTGGATGCCCTGTCCTTGGAGGTGTTCAAGGCCAGGTTGGCTGGGGCCCTGGGCAACCTGATATAGTAAATGTGTTTGTTTGGTGGCCCTGCTAGGCAGGGGGGTTGGAACTACATAATCCTTGAGGTCCCTTCCAACACGGGTCATTGTGTGATTCTGTGTGATGCTTTGTGGGTACAACTTCTGCTCTGTTCTGTTATAGCTGTGCATGTGAAGTGGAAACCTGTTGAGACCTGTCACCAGTATCCCTGTGCTATGTATCTTCACCTGTAACTTCAAACAGTGCAGAAGGTGGCCTGCATTGCCCCTCTTTTCTGTTGGTCGCTGAAATACTTAATGGGTTTTAATTAAAATGGGCAGAACTGGATTTTGATTTTTGCATATTCTGCATGCAGTCTTCTGCCTGCCAGTTCTCCCATAGGTGTCTCTTGTTCTAACAAAACATCTGGTTTGTTCATTCAGTCTAATGTTGTGTAACGAAACCTCATGGGAGGATACTTACCCCCACTCCCTCCATTGATTTTCCTCAAAGTTCTTCTGAATGGAAAGGATAACCAGCACAGTGAAATGAAGTCAGTTACTTTATGGCTGTGCTGGAGAAATGCTAGTTTACCTTTGTACAGAAGAGCAAAAGCTTCATCCTGCAGGAGCTTGGGAAGGTAGTGCTTCATCATGCTATGATGAATTCAGCAGCACACAGCTGCAAATGTCCTGCTATATAACAGTACTATAAACAATGGGGAAGGGAAGATGCCTTTCATTTCTTCCTTTTGCTCTGGGCACCTGTGTGATGCCTTCCCTCTGCAAGTGTGGGAATAGAAGGGAGGGGCTGTCTGCGGAGAATTTTAAGAATTATGTGTCTCAAAACTGTGTTTCTCTTTGGGATCAGAAGTCCTTTTAAAAAAACATCCTTTATATTGTTGAAGATACTTTTAAAATTCTCGCAGTCTTCCTACCCTGAAGGGTAGAAGGGCTAAATGGAAGAGATCTGTTAACATGGTGCTCCTTGCTGTGACTCTAGGAAGTAGGTTTCCGTAATTTTCTTTGCTGTGTCCCATTCCGTGCTCTTGAATAGCCTCTTGAGCACCCTCACCCCACAGAGGAGAGGGCAGTGACCCATGTTCTTTTGGAGAAAGTAATCTCTGCATTGTCCAGATGAAAAGTGAATGAATTTGTTTTACTCTGTTCCTTCACTCATACGCCTGCAGAGCCTGCTGAGTTTAAGTAGCGGTACCTTTGTATGAAAATTATATGCAACTCAGTGTAAAAAGCCTTTGGATCTGGAGATAGCATGTGGGGTTTTTCTTCATTGCTAATTATTTTTGCTCAGAGCTGTATTTCCTGCTGAAGCCATTCTCTTTCTCTTACCAATTCCTATCAGTCATTTGAGCGATATTTTTAGGAGTACTTATCTGTGGGACACTATGCAACTTGAGTAAAGAGATCCGACGATTGGTGTAAGAAGGGGCTGACCTCCATGATCAATATGATCTGCCAGAATCCGTTTATTGTGAGCATGAGACAAGCTTATATACAGTGATGATTAATTATCAATGCTACTAACATACTGATTGGTTACAGGTTACATTCTTGCATTAATGTCAGACCCTCCTCTTAGAGTTCTTCTGCCAACACACAAGGCCGTTGTTTACCTTGTCCATCCTTGACTCCTTCATAGTTCCCATCGCATAGAGGACTCTTTCCCAAAACAATGGATTCACAAACAAGCTCCAAGGCCTCAGGTGGCTTGATAGGATTTTTTCAGGCCTGAGCTGAGCAGCTGTTAACCCTTTATGGCCTATGCCCATACTGCAACACTTGAGGGAGGGGGTTTTGTGGTTACTTTGTTTCCCTGTTGCATGGTGCCTTAAAAAGCTCCAAATGTGAATGTTTCATGGGTTTGGTTTGTGTTTTATGTTTTTCTTTCTTTTTTTCTTTTTTTTTTTTCTCATATCTATTATTACCTTCAGTGGTTTTCTGACTTATTGGTCAAACAGAAGTGCAACATTAAAAGATGAAAACTGAAACTGAGTGCTGACTTGGAAACAAAAATATGTTTATTTTCTAATAGTTTGATGATGACTTCTGTTTTGCCTTCCACTATACTGGTGATCTACATAAATAAACCAGTGTTCTGGTCTGTGCATTTAGTTAACTTCTTAATTTTACAAATAGGGGATTAGATGTTGGACTTCCCTTTTTTATGATGCTACAAATGAGTAATTAGAAGATATCAAATTAGGTTTGAAATTTAAAAGTATCTTCAGCAATAAAAAGGATTGGTTTTTAAAAAGCCACAATGAACTACCCTGCATAAGGACAATGTTCTTAGTTCCTGAAAACTGAATGTAGGAGTCAATTGAATGCAGGCTTGATCACAACAGTAATAAAACCAAAAAAAGCCAGAAGACACAAAGATCAGTTGTTCGGAATATCTTTGAGAGGAGATCAAAATTCTTTTTTCTGAAGTGAACTGAGGAAAAGATTAACAATAATGACAATGCATGTAGTTGCAATGACATTCTTTATTTCAGACTATTATGCAAGCAAAACAGCACAGGTCACCTGTTACATATCAACCTGGTGTAAAGTAAGCAAGAATTAGGCAAAATTCTTGGATTTAAGGCCATGCTTAGAGTTTTCTTACAAGCTGCTGTTTAAGGAACTGCTCTGCCATCCAGCCTTCTGCAAACACCTTTTGTATGCTCTTTTCTGGTGAAGTCAAATCTGTTGGTAGCTGTGGCTGTTGCTTTTCCGTCATGATTCAACATTGCAGTTTATTCTAGAGTAAAAACATAGAGACACTGAGAAGGAATGTCCCTCAGTGACAGAAGTGCTTGGGAATGCACATCTGGGACTTTGCAGTTTGTTTCCTGTGAAGACTGTGGAAGTTAAGATTGCTCCTATGTAAACTACTGTATAGAACAAACAAACAAAAAACCCTCAACTCCTCAAGCCTGCAATGTTCAGAAGATCCTTCTGTAAAAGATCCTCTCTTCCAGTGTCTTACAAGATGTTAACAAGAGTAAAAGTATATGGAAGTTAAAGTCACTGTCTTGCTATCCTGACTAAAAGCATGTCAGAAATTAGTGAGAGCTGGAGAAAAATAATTCTTTGGTGCATCCCCTTCTGTCTTCTGTGCCCTGGTGTGAGCTGTGGAGAGGCTCCTGGTAGCTCTAAGTGACAAAGGGCAGAGACTTCAAACATAATGCTGTTCAAGATGAGATATTTGGGTGATGTATTGCAGAACCTTCTTGCACGTGAAAGCTCCATGCAAATGGATGATATGACGGAGCCTCCTGCTGGTTTGCCGTCACTGAATTTCTGACCCTTCTTCAGAATTTTCTGATGTAGGGATATTTTGTCCCACTTTTAGGGAGCTGAGGTCAAACCACAGACCTTCCTAACGTTAAACCTACCATAGAAATTAGTTTCTTCTCCACATTAAGAATGCATATTATAAGCCTGTATTAACTTATTCTTCAAGAGGAGACCCTTTCATAGAGAGGGGAGGTGTGACCTATGCAGCTATAAAACACCCTCCTTCACAGTAACATAATTTATCTTAAGGAGTCCCAGCTTTTTGTCATTCATTAGCAATTATACAGACGTTTTGAAGGAGGAGAGGAGCATAAGGTGACTAGATCTGCCAGAAATAGGACTACTAAGAAGATCAGTATTTTTTTATGTGTTGCTGCATTAGTGTAGGAAAGGTGAAAGCACCAGAGTAATAAACATTAAGCAAGGCAACAATAACATGTTAACAACCAAAGACAGAATGGGTCTTACCAGATATTTGAATGTCTAACTCCTGGGTTGGTTCTTTGGTTGTCTCCACACTCGGCTCAGGAGTAGCTTCAGAACTTGGCTCCCCACTCAGCTCCCAAGTTCCCTGTTCACCTTCTTGCACTCCAGAATTCCCGACTTGCAGGATGCTGTCCTCCTTGGATGGGTCTCTGCTGTGGTCCAGGGGAAGCTCAGTGGTTGTCTGCATGCTGGGATCTCTGCTTTGCTCCACACTTGTTGCCTCAAGCACAGGGGGAAGTGGAGTACCTGTAAGTAAAATGCAAGGAGTTTATGTGGATGAATAGGATGGTTTGAAAAGCTAAGCTACTTCTACGAATATCTAAGGATGTACAAAGTCATTCTTAAAGATCAGAGGGTGCAAGGAGGAGTCCGAGGAGAGAAAAAGTAAATTATGGAATAAGCCCATTCTGGAAGGTAAATCTTATTTCAAATTGACAGATAGATTTGCCAGTATGTTTTGGACTCACCATGTGCCTTTAGCAGATCGACCAGAATCAGAGCCAGCAGTGCTGAGAGAATTGTCATTTGTTTCAGCATGGTTACCCAAAAGCCACGTCAAGTGCTGGTGTTAGCTTTGAAACTTGAAGTATCTGGCTGAGTAGAAGCCCTGGGTATTTAAAGGCAAGCTCATACCTCTGTGCACTTTGGCTTCTTCCTGAAAATAACAGGTTGCAAAAAAACAACATCCTAATTACATTCCCCAAATGAATTTAGGACTTATCAGTGATTGAAATCAATCTGTTCCTGCCCCTCACTATAGGGTGAGATAACCTTTACAGCAAGCAGTATAAGGGACACTGGAGGCCAAGACATGGGGCATTGGTAGCTCCCAGGCTGCAGAAGCACCACTAGTGGTGTCACCACTTGCCTGTGGCAATGCCACTTTCTCAAGGCAATTGATCTTGTTGGTTTTGAATGAGGATCTTCAAAATTCCTTTGATGTGACACTTGACAAATTGCACATGCCTCATGTTAACAGGTGAAAGGTGAGGTGTGAGAGAAAAATGTGCAGCTGGCTTCTGTGTTGTAAGGAATAGTGGCAGTCTGAAAGAGCTGCCATGTTACAGTCAAGGTTGATAAGCATTTGTTTGGGATGACTTTCTTTTTCATTGCTGAAAACATGTATTTATGTGTGTATCTAGTCTATGATATCTCAGGCAGTATCTCAGCCCTAAAGTGATGCTTTGGAAGGTCTGAAGAGAACCAGAACTCTAGAGAGGAACCACCTTTTCTGTCCTCAAAGCATAAGTGTTGCTCCATGGAATATTTCTGATGCAGAAAAGTTGCTCTGTTTGTACTGATGCAGTTCCCCATGACCTTCCCCACTAACCAGAGAAGGAGGTCATGATATGACAGAGGCTGTGGCAAATGTGAAGTAGGTTAGTCATGTTTTGGGGTCAGCTGACCTCAGGTCTGTGATACAGACAGAGAAATTTGGACCTTGTTTTGTGTATTTCCATCATATGAGTAAGTGGTGTAATTGGTAAAACTAGCAATTCTGCTATAATTAGGAAAATTTGCTTAATGTCGAACTAATGTAAAGGAATTCAGAAGATTCTCCTTCTCCTCCCCCCCTCTCCCTGATTTCACTTGTTTAATATTGCATCAACCTAGTTTTTCAGTACAGGGTTTCTTTCAAGTTGCTCCTACCTCTAGGGTTTGCCTGAGGCATTATTCTTCTAATTAAGCTTTTTATGCTGCAACAGAAGGGTTTTATTTTTTTCTTGATGTGAAAAGAAAAGCTGATGCCCACGAACACCTACAGATACATGGCTAATGCCATGGGTTTCTCCTGTGTTACTAGTTTCAAAGGTTGATGTGCAACATCTTTCCTTCAAATGTGAATGGAAGAATTTGTTGCCAACTCATATATAAGAGATAACAGCATGACATGGAGGTCAGAAATCTTCAGATAACTATCTGTGATGAGCAGATTCTTCAGTAAAGGCTAAGAACTCTTGTTTTGCATTCTCAAAAATGTTTTTCTAGCACAAAGTTGTTTTCATGAGATAGTGAATCTGCTACTTGAGAAAGAAGAGCTAATATGCTGCCAAGTCTGCTGCTCTTGGTGCATTATCACTGTGTGAAGAAAGATGAATTGTCATGTGGATCTGAATGGATCTCAGATTTGTTTCTAAAATATTTCTCTTGCTGTTCATTGAGCAGGGTTGTCTATCACGCTCTTCCTAGAGCTCATCTGTTTGTTTCATTGTTACATTTGAAGCAGTGAATTTAAGCAATTTAAGGCAGGATTACAAAGTAGTTCCTTGGAAACAGGGTTAGATTCACTAGTTTTTCATCACTGTTAAGAGCTGCCAAAGAGATAAAGCATGCAAAAGTAAAATTGAAGGTAACTAGGTAAATAGAAGCCACTTCCAGACCAAGTGATTCTCAGAGGAGAAAATGTGCTCACAGGATAGCTTGAAAAGGACCTCAGGTTTCTGGTCCAATGTCTTGCTCAGAGCAAGATCACCTGTCTCATACTAGTTTACTCAGAGTTTTATTCAGTCTGGTTTGAAAGCCTCCAAAGACTGAGCAAGCATAACTTCATTGTGCAACCTGCTGCAATGCTTGGCCATCCTTATGGTCAAAAACTATTTCCTTATGTTCAGTCTGAACTTTTCTTTTTTCAACTTATGGCTGTTGAAATCTTATCGTCCCACTGAGTACCACTGAGTACCCCTGTCAAGCCTGGCTTTTGGTAACCTTCATAAGTAGCTGGAAAGCCAGAGAGTATTAGTTGAAGGCTGACATACTACATATGTTTATGTGCATATAATATGAAGTTTTCTTATAAATTTTTGTTTTTCTCTAGATATTGACTTATAACCACAATTGCAAGCAAGGCAAATAGGACAGATCCTTCGTCATAGAATCATAGAATAGTTTGGGTTGGAAGGGATCTTAAAGATCATCGAGTCCAAACCCCCCTGCCATAGGCAGGGACACCTCCCACTACATCAGGCTGCTCAGTGCCTTGTCCAGCCTGGTCTTGAACACCTCCAGAGACAGGGCATCCACAACCTCTCTGGGCAACCCGTTCCAGTGCTTCACCACCCTCACTGTAAAGAATTTCTTTCTTATGTCAAGTCTAAATCTACCCCCTTCCATTGTTTCTAGTCCTCCCATCCGATATGATATTAAAAAGTCCTTCCCCTGCCTTTCTGTAGGACCCCCTCACGTACTGATAAGTTACTATGAGGTCCCCTCTGAGCCTTCTCTTCTCCAGGCTGAACAACCCCAACTCCTGTCATGCCAGGCTACATTAAACATATTGACCTACCTCATGTAGGAGGTAAAGATGTTGATCCTAATTTGAGCATTAGAAACAACTGCAGAACACTTAAATGAAAATGTAACTGGTAATTTTCATTATTGCTTGAACAATAAGCAAATTCTTATACCATTGTGGTTTGATTTGAGTGTTTTTTTTAAGATGTTGCAAAATAATTTTTAGGTTTTACCAAAGAAAGTGATTTTGTGAATTGTTTAATTTATATGAGTAAATCAATACCAAAACCCAGTGAGATTAGATTGCACAACATGAGACAACATGAAACTATTCTTTTAAAAACAAGTTGTGGTTGTTTTGGGGTGATGTTTTGTTAGCTGCAAGGTCCAGATTTTCCTGAAAAGTGAAGATTGCAAAGACTATTTCATTCTTTTCTTGTGAGCTTCGAGTTGTAAGTGCTATAGGGCATCTTGTGTCAGATATAACTACTTTTGTTTTGGGAAAATGATCTGTGTTAGTGTCCCTTCAGGTACTTTATTTGTATCCTGCAAAGGGTTTTCTTCTTTTGCATGGAGATTAGCTTGGAAGAAAAGGAAAGTCAAAGATTCTGTTTCTACAGAGTCAAATTCCAAAAGAAGGAGTTCTCTAGACTATATTCAGTGCTTAATCACATAATCACCTTGGTTGGAAGGCACCTTAAAGATCATCGAGTTCCACCCCCCCTGCCATAGGCCGGGACACCTCCCACTAGACCAGGCTGCCCAGTGCCCTGTCCAGCCTAGTCTTGAACACCTCCAGAGAGGGGGCATCCACAACCTCCCTGGGCAACCTGTTCCAGTATTTCACCCCCCACACCATACTCCTTCTTTCACCCCCACCTAGCCTAAATCTATCCCCCTCTAGGGAACAGTTATGGGTGTCATCTACCTGAACTGATGTAATGTTTAAAATTCATTCCCCTGCCTTTCTGTAGGACCCCCTCAGGTACTGATAAGTTACTATGAGGTCCCCTCTGAGCCTTCTCTTCTCCAGGCTGAACAACCCCAACTCCTTCAGCCTGTCCTCATAGGACAGTTGCTCCAACCCTTTGATCATCTTCGTGGCCCTTCTCTGGACCCTCTCCAATAGCTCAATATCCTTCCTGTGTTGAGGGCTCCAGGTGGGGTCTCACCAGTGCCGAGTAGAGGGGTAAAATCACCTCTCTTGACCTGCTGGTCACAGTCCTCTTGATTCAACCCAGGATTCTTTTGGCTTGAACACCACTAGGGATGATGCCTCAACCATCTCCTTGGGCAGCCTGTTACATGTTGTCCAGTAAGCTTCACAGAACTAATTTTTTTGTTTGTTTTGGTCTGTTAATAAAGCAAATATTGTCCTTTTCTGGAGAATAGGATCTCTTGTGTATAGCTGAGTACAGGCAGAATTACTTATTAGATGCTCTAAATGTGACTATTTGAAATAGTATTTTGTGATTCAGGCTGGACTATCAGTACTACTTGGGCCTCTCACACTTACTTCCCTGAGAAGTCCAATGTAATTTATAAAGCTGAATAAGATTTTATCACTTCACAGATGGGGGGTACTGAGGCACAGACAAAACTGAATGCATGATAAACTGCTACCTCTCAGGGACGTCTCATTTCAGAGATGAAGGGGAAACCATGAAGAGGAGGTGAAGGAGGTCACGAGAGAGAAAGATGTTATGGAAAGTTAAGATACCTGTGGTAGGTCAGAAGAAAGCAGTGTTTTGGTGTGTGTTCTTTGTAGGTTGTGCCCATAGTTCAATGTAGATTAACTCAGGAATGGAAAAGTTGAAACAGGACTTACTGTCCTCACTTGAGCCCTGTGCAAAACTGAGGTGCGCTTGTATCACAGGGAGGGTAAAGAAGCCCAGCTTGGCAATTTGCCCACAAAGAGCCCTTCTTTGTAGCTGTTATTAATGATGTGTTTGAGAAGCCCTGAAAACCATGTTTGCTTTTAATTGTTGTAGGCATTATTTGCATTGTGTCTCTTCAATAGCTTTAAGAACTTTTGGAATCTTGTTACACTTTTGGCCTTATTTAAATCTGATCGTGGTGGTTTCCATGAGCTAATGGTGGAAAAATGAATGAAACAGTTGATAAATTAACCCATGATGCACAGCCAGTAGCAAGGTGGAGAGATGATCTTTGCAGAAAAGCTGTCAGAAATAACGTATTCTATGTATCTTCACTTCTAAATACTTCTAATATAGCTGGCTTTGATGTTTGGCTGGCTAAATCAACCTAGAGGCTTATTGTGTGAGGAGAATTTCTAACTGCTCGAGCAGCTTTAAGCTGCTTCATTGCAATAAAGAGGATGATCTGTTTTACTTAAATGGTCATCTCCTAGGAGTGGTTCATGCAAAGAGAATTAAGTCTTACCTATTTAACAGTAACAGTCATTGAGTCACTATTAGACAAATGTAATGAAAATGTTGTAGGAAAATGAGAGGCAGATTCTCTAACGTTTTAAAGACAAGAAAGATGTTTTTTACCTCCCTTTTCTGCTCAGCCTTTCAGTGAATAAGAACATGGTAAGCTGGGAGCAGTATGAAGCTGTGTAGCCCTTGATTGCTCTCTAGAGATCTTCCACCTTGCTTAAGCACTTTCCTTTGACTTCCTCTTAATTGTATCAACTGAAAGTGTGAAGAAAAGCAAAGGACAAAACAAATTATTCTTTTAATTTTCTGTCCTTTATTGGAGGTACTCTAATTTTGGTTATGTGTATTTGAATTCTTACATCTGATATAAAAGCCTTTGTGGGCTTTGAGAGGTAGAATTTAATAGCCTCTTAAATTAGATTGGATGGTGTCTTCCATGGGTTGAGACTGGGTAGAATAATAAGAGATCATTCAAAGGGCTGGACTAATACAACAGACATGCCACCCAAAAAGACAGTCTTGATCCCCATGAAACTCTCTTTTCTTGCTAGACTGAAGAAATTAAACACCTCAGCAGAAGTCAGATGAGCACTGAAGCTGATGTAAGGAACCAGTGGGAGCATGAGACTGAGAACAGTCATGTCAATGGCAGTTAGTTGCTTGGTCACCTCAGCTGATCTCATCTGGCTGCTCCATAACTCACTGGAAAGATATAAATTGAAATTCTAGGTTGTAGTAACACTTCGTTTGTGTTTGGCAGTACTTAGTCCAAATGGAGTTTATGGTGATGGTTTTACCCTGGACAAAATGCTGTCTCAGAAGAGCCTCTGTGCAGGTTCTGGCTCTGGTGGGCTTGGCAGCACCAAAGAAAGCTGTGAATTGCAGAGTTACAGCTTAGAAGTGCACTTAGGGTTTCCTCCTGAGTCTCATTGTTTAGTGGAAACTCTTAGTGCACCCCAGCCTTGTCCATAGTTAACAACAATGGCAACAACTGACACTTGAGAGCAATCAGGAAAGCAGGAGCCAGCAAAACAGATGTGAAGTTTGCAGTGGTGTTCTGCTGGAAAAAGACAAACAAATGGGATTAGTGGGTGCATCCGTTTGGTGGTGTGTTTAGTAGGAGAAGCAGGCTTGGGTATTTTCCTTGCTTCCATCAATGTAATTTTCATACTCTGCTTTGTATTCTTGTTTCACATCCTTTCATGTCCCAACAGCATCATGTCCTTGCTGCCTTCCTTTTCTGTCTCTGTTTCTCCCATCACTGTTTTCTAAATGCATGTTTGTCACTATTTTTCTAAGACAACTTTAGTCTCCCTTGCATCTGAAGGAGGTCAGAAAGGAAGGAGCTCACCTGAACTTTGCCAGGACAGAGAAAACAGAAGTATTTTCTTATCTGTAAAACTGTAGTTCCCTGTTTTCTGCCAGAGGCAAAAACGTTTACTCTGAGATAATGTGATGACCCTACTCAACTGTTGGCTTACCAAGCAGCATATTTGAACCCGTAATGTCATGACTTCCCACTGTTTTGGGAGCGATTGTGAAATGGAGGACTTAGTGTAGGAATGAAACCTATGGGAAAAAAAAGTGTCATAACCCTTTTTTATTTGGGGAAAGAAGCAGGTGTTTAACTAAAAAACTCAATGATCATCCCTTTTGTGATGTTCACCAAAATGTCCATGATCAGGTATTAATAGGTTCTGTTCAGCGTTGAAATCTATCAGCTTTGGGCTGTAAAGTCATAGGGATTGCTGTTGCTTCTCTTAAATATAGGTATTGGTTGTGTCAGTCTTGGCTCTTTAAATGCTTCTGTTATTATTTGCCTACCATTCGTATAGGGGTGGGTTGTAGAGCTCATGAACTTCACTATCATTTCACTTGCCTTGGGAATAAAAACATTACATTTTTGTGGACCAAACTGAGTTTTTTGGGCACAATACTTTCCTGCATTATTTTATAAAATATAACCTATTTTTAAAATACTGTATATATTAAAAAAATTATAAACCAAACCCTTATTTTTCCAGTACTGAAATATTCAAGGTTGCTTTGTTCCTGTGTCACCATGTTTGGTAGAAGCCAGAGAGAGAGGCTGGGCAGCATGAGTGGTTTCTAGGAGAGGTGGCCTTGTTCAGCCTAACAAATAAAGGATAGGAGGTGACTTGTTTCACTGATCATGAACACATTCAGTCAAATGCCACAAAGGAAGAGGAGCTGTTTTAGGCATTATAAATTTAGACTGGAAATGAGAAAAGAAGAACAATTTTATAAGATCCTTCAGAGGGGAACAGTGAAACAAATGGAAAAATGTTTTTCTTAAAATGAGACATGATAGATGTATGAAAGGGATTATGTGATCTGAAGTGGATAACTGGGGGCTGGGTACAATCATCCAAAATGACTCTTCTGACTTCTTCCTCCTCCCCAAGACAGAACAAGCTGGGCCAAATTGAGTATTTCAGGACTTCTTCTGCTTGTAATTTTTACTAACTAAGGCATGTCTTCGAGTGATTTCCTTTCTCCTCATTCTGTCCACAGAAATGGAGCTTTCATAGAGGCAGGATTACATTTGACATCCTGATCCAGTGACAATGAGAAAGATCTGTTTTCTCTAGGCCCTTCTTATTCTCTTTTGTTTGATTACATCCAGTTTCCCTACTTAACAGTATGAGAAAGGGAGTGGAAATAATAAGCAGATTTGCAGAGCCGCACAATTCCTTGGTGGTTAATACTCCTGGGTAATGTGTGTTCCTCCACATCCCAATTTTCTTTAGGCTATTACACCTGTTCCTAAGTCTGTGGTTATGCAATCAGTCACAATGGTGTGAATAGCTCTCCAGCATGTCTCTCTGCCTGGTTTCTTTTACCACCCTCGGAGTTTTGCCTCTGTGACGTTTGTCTGGCTATGTGGTTCGACAAGCCAGGGAACCCTCTTGCTGAAAAAAAAAGGATTCAAAACCAGAAAGGTTGGTTTCTGCTGGATTTTTTTCCATCCTGGCTCATTGTGAATGCCCAAAGGGAAAGGATAGTAGTGAATGCAGGAAGGCAGAGATGTGGCGGTTGGACTACACTGTTCAGAGATCTCAGTTTATTCTGCAGCCCTACAAGCACCTTAGTTGTAACAAAGATTGAGGCATGAAAAACAAAAGGGATACCAGAAATGGAGGCAGACTTTGCTTTTCCTTTGTCACAAAAGATGCTATTTGTAATGCCAGATACCAACTCCCACTGGGAGAATGTGGAATTCTGGTCCTACACAGTGTGCCTGCTACTTAATAGGTAAAGATGTGGTTTATGGCTAACCCGAAAGCTATCAGGATTTCTGTTGCAAAAAAAGCATTAGGGGACTATATTTAGGGAAGAAATATTCTTTGACTTAAAAGTAGGTGTCAGATGATGAGCTAGAAGAGCTGTGGTTATCTGCTTCTTTATTTGGGACTGAAAACTGAGCCCCTGTAATGTAATGCTTGTCTAATGCTGATATAAGTTCTTCATCAAATAATACTCGTGGATTCTGCTGTTTGTGTGGTTCTGAAGGAGTTAAGAGGAAGCTCAGCCTAACAGCATCAAGTTGAAAAGATAAAAGCGCCCCTCAGCATGAACAAGCTGTGAAATGCATTTGAAAATAAATTCTTTAATGCCAATTGTCATTATGAATTCATTTTCAAATATGTTTCACAGTTTGCTCATGATGAGAGGTCCTTTTATCTTTGTAACTTCCTGACTGTGGGGCTGAACAAAATAGGTAGCTTTCCTCTTAAATAAAGTGGAAAATATTGGAGCAAGATTATATCTGTCACAGATTATAATATTTATACGTATTTCTCAGCTAACCCAAATTCCCCAGGGACTCTCAGATTCACATGAGGTCTTACAGTCCTGGATTTTGCATCTGGGTTTGTGATTCCTTTAATGGAAGACCATGCAGTTTGCATTTGCTCTGTGGACACTCCGTTACACTTGGTCACATGTACATAAAAGACAGTTTAAAGCTGTTTATAAGGATGATACTCAGCCCTGACACTTAAGTTCAAACTTGGCAGTCCTGGCTGTATCTGTTATGATTTGTTAGCAACCTCTTGATTAGGAACTAAGTACCGTGACTAGATGTAGCTTGTACTCAGAGCTGAGGTGTAGTAGAGTGCTATCACTGTTTGGACAGCATCAACTACTTAACATGCTTAAAATCCTGTGCCAGAAAATTATTTATTCCTTTTTTCTTCCTCAGAATTACCATGGGAAATGTAAAACACCAGACATTTTCAGGAAATTTGTGGAACAAATGAATACTGAAGCAAAAATTGCGCACAGCTTTGGCTTCTGGAGGGCCCCAGCTCAGCAGCAGCTTTACTTACTTCACTGACAGGGATAGATATATTAGACTCTCTAACATGCAGCTGTTGCATTGGTTGCTTACAGTTTCCACGCCCCACTCTGTTTGATTTCCATGTTCCCATTAATTTGGCCTGTGTCTTGATACCCTGGTACGCTACCATTTGGCAAGGTCAGGTTGGTCCTATCATTCTGTGTGTCACACATGTCCTAGGTTTGTTCCTGGATTATAAAATAGCAGCAATGTTGCTGGCTCTAGGATTACAGTAAGTGAGAGACAGTTGTGACTTCTTCTTGTGACTGATTTAAAGCAGTTCCTCAGCTCTTGTAGCATTGACATCTATTTTGAATAGGGAAAAAAACCCCAAATATTTGCTACATTTGGCATGTTTTATAAAATAGATTAGAAAAAAATCCCAAGTCACTACTTGTGTTAGAAAGTTGAAGCAATGTCATGGTGCTCTTTGGCCATGAGTGGCATTGTGCTGGGGACACCAGTGCTGGCAGATGCTAACTTGTAATGATGCTGGGTATATAGGACATAAAACATTCCAAAGTCTTTTCTGGCTTTCTGTTGGCCTGGTGCCATGTTCTCCACTTCCAGAATAAATAGGGAAACAGCAGAAAGGAGTCTCTAAGCAACACAGGAGAAAAAACCCCCATGCACCAGTGTAGGTTACAGGCTAGCTTACTGTAAAGCTACTGCAGAGAGGGACTTGGTGGATATCAACTTGACCACAAGCCAGCAAGGTCCTCTTGTGGCTGAGAAGGCTGATGGTCTCCTGGGGTACATTAAAAAGAGTGAGGCCATCAGGTCAAGGGATGTTGTCCTCTCCCTCTTCTCTGCCCTGGTGAGGCCACATCTGGAATACTGTGTCCAGCTCTGGGCTCCCCAGTTCAAGAAGGACAGGAGAGTCCAGCAGAGGGTTATAAAGATAATCAAGGAAATGGAACATTTCTGTTATGAGAAAAGGCTGAGAAACCTGCATCTCTTTAGCCTGAAGAAAGCTTATCAATGCTTACAAATATCAAAAAGATGAGTGCCAAAAGGATAGGACTGGACTCTTTTCAGTGATGTGCAGTGACAGGACAAGAGTCAAAAGGCACAAGCTGGAACACAGGAAATTCAATCTTAACATGACTAAAAACTTTAAACAGGCTCCCCAGAGAGGTTTCGTAATCTCTGAAGATATTCAAAACCTGCCTAGATATATTCGTGTACAGCTTGATCTGGGTGAACCTGCTTTGGCAAGGGCAGCTTATGTGATCTCCAAAGGTCCCTTTCCACCCTTACTGTTCTGTGACATAGCTGCAGACCAGCAGGGACTAGGAGATAGGGGTAATGCTAAGAGTGGAGGAGACACGCATGGGAATTTAAGTACACTTTGTAAGGGCTGTCGCAGGAGGGCACAACAGAAGAAATGAAGAAACTAAGTGTTACAGGGACAGTAGGGAAATAAGTGACAGCTCACCCTGGAGGAGGTGTGGGAATGGACATCACCACTTGTAGGTGCAGGGAAGCTGGAGGACGTGTAAAGAGATTAGGAAGGAATAATGGTTTATCCCCTGGTTTGTGTTCTCACAGCTAATGTCAACTTTGCAGAGAACAAGGGACAATTCAACAGCTCTTTTTGGAAATAACAAGGGCTTTTTCTTGCCATCCTGAATCTTTTTGCCAGCAACCCACCCCCCATACTGTATTCTGGAATGTGGTTGTTATGGGTGTGACAAAATGGAGGTCCTGTGTATCTCTTGAGAATCATGATAATGGAAACTTGGAATGTTCACAATTTAAGGAATATGGTATGAGATTTTTCCCTTGTCAGTGAGGAAAGGCAAGAGGAAAGTAGAACAATAGCCTCCCAGAAAAGTGATGTGATGTGATGTGTTTATTAGGATTGAAAACTATTTCTTGTCTCAAACTTAGTATTAAGAGTTACTATAAGAGAGGAGCACCAAACATTACTAATTCCCCCAATTCCTGTTATGAGATGTGAATTACCGTGCATTGCCAGTAGACAGGGTGACCTGAGGTTCAGGTGGAGGCAGGTGTCCTGGGAGAAAGGAATACAGGATATTTTTGATGGGAGAGCTAACCATCTAGTTGATGCCAGTTTATTTTGTTCTATTTGTTTCAATGAAATTTAGGGAAAAAAAAGTGTGTGTCACAGCTTGTCAAATAGTTAAAGCTATCATTGCTTTGGAGTGAGCTAACTGCAGGGTCTGACTGTCCTATGTGGATACTCTCAAGTGCAGAAGGTCTGCAGCCCAGAGTCCTAGTGAAGATTGGTAGGTTGGGGATCTCTGCTCTAAGGAAGAGGAACATGAAGTCTCACTAAATATAAATTATTAGGGACTGAAAGATTTTTTTCCTGGTTTCTCAAAACCAGCCTGTTGTAACACTAGCAAGTCATATGAATCTAAAAATGAACGTATTTCTTCATTATATTATAAAGTTTGCTGCACTCTAGTAAATAAATAGTAGGAGGGGGTTATTTGATTGTTTAAATGTCATCTCAGAATCAAAAGTCATGTGCTTGTAATGCTGATCACATTTGCTGAGTTCTTTCCCAGGCAAAGATAACTCATATACCACAACTTTTCTGCCACATTACTATGACAATAACAATGAAAACCCCAAACATCTCTTTTCCCTTGCTTTCCTCTTCCCCTCCAGCCTACAAGGTAACTCCTTCCAGAGTTACAGCTCTCCAGTTCAGCAAAGAGGGAAAATATGAGCCAGCCTGGCTGTATTTTTTGGAAATTGTGGGGAACTCTTGCCCCAACACAAATTTATGTGTAAGTTTGAAGTAGCTGTGGATGCCTTTTTATTACTCTTTCTGTGACTGGGGCCTCATTTTAAGGGTTGTGGCTCTGAGCAGAGGGCACTGAGCTCATTCCCAAGAAGCCAGTGCTCTGTTCCTGGCTTTCCATCCAGTCCACTGCTTGGCATGAAGCAGCACTCTTTCCTTCTGGCTTTTGTCGTACCCTTCAAACATCTCATCTCTTTGAATTACAAACCTGTTATGAATGACACTCTTTGTTTTAATATGACTGCAGAAGACCTAGAACAGTGAGGCATCTGGTGTAAGCTGAGGCTTTTGGGACCAGTGGTTCCCAAACTGAGGTCTGAGGGACTGCAAGTAGGCTGTAAGGTCACTAGAAATGGCTTGTAGATCTTATTGCCCCAGATGTTGATAGGGCTGCTGGCTATTTTACTGATCACAGATTGAAAGGGACCTTAAATACCATCTAGTTGTAACCCCCCATGCTGTGGGCAGGGATGCCTCCCATTAGTCCAGGTCACTCAGAGCCCAAACCAACCTTGCCTTGAACACCTCCAGGGATGGGCATCCACACTTTCTCTGGGCAACCTGTACCAGTGTCTTGCTATGCTCATAATGAAAAACTTCTTGCTGATATCTAATCTAAGTATACCCCCCTCAGTTTGAAAACATTACCCCTCATCCTATCACTACGCACCCTTGCAAAATGTCCTTCTCCAGATTTCTTGTACACGCCCTGCAAATATTGTCTTTTTTACCTGAAAAAGTCAGAGAACAGTTTGTCTAGGTGAATCCTGTCTTGTGAGCAGTAACATTAAAAGGCAAAGGCTTGTTATATTCTATTTGGAAGAAGTGTTTGGTTTTTTTAAGAGATGTATGGCTTTTGTCACTTCATTATAGTGTCCATGGTTGCTGATTTTAAATGGTTTATATGTTGAATTGTTATTCTGTTTAAACAAAATGCTGTTACCTTCTTTCTCTAGAATGAGAGAGATGTGACTCCTTTTCAGGCCAAAAATGGAACAAAATGGATTATTATTACCTTTATTTAATTTTCAGCAAAAATCAGGGTTTTGTTTGCATTCCTGTCCTATTCTGAAATAATGAATTCCCCTCTGACTATGATAACAATCTGTAGCTAAAGTCTTATGGATGTATTTG
Source organism: Turnix velox (assembly GCA_013400935.1). Classification (NCBI taxonomy): domain Eukaryota; kingdom Metazoa; phylum Chordata; class Aves; order Charadriiformes; family Turnicidae; genus Turnix; species Turnix velox. The sequence goes on from VZTY01032572.1 coordinate 48,837, forward strand.
CACGGGGGTAGTAAACTCTGGCTGTAGGAGAGGAAAATGTTCACTGAAGCAGGCTTCTGCCTCAAACTGTTGTTCTCCTTAGGAAATGTAAATTACTCAAAGATGCAGATTCAGTTTCTAGCAGTCCCATCTGCCATTCAGGAAGTGTCTGTTTTCAGAAGGAATTCCTACGGAGGGGGAGAAATTCCCTACAGATTAGGTAGGATTTTTCTTGTAAGACTGTTTTGATTTGTGTAAGGGACTAAAAGACTATTTTTCATGTCACTGGAGAACTTCCAGATATACAGATAGTTATTTTTTTAATGCTGTTTAAGTTGAAGGTGTTCTTGTCCAGAAAAAGAGTTCTCAGGAATTGTCACAACTGAGGCAATTTCTTAACGATGTAGTTCTCTAGACCTTGCATTCAGAAAGCAAGAAAAATAAAGAATCATTAACTAGATTAAGCCCTCACCGTTGTGTCTTGGACATATATTAAATATACAAATTGAAGTCTGTAATTCAGTGGGAGATCCCATTACCTTTAGCAGGTCTGTGCAGGCAGACACGATGCCCAAAGCCTGAATCCCCACAGTACATGCAGTAGAGGGACTGGTGGAATGTGAGAGCACATAGAGGCTCTCTATCTCATTGATTTTTCTAGTGAAAACACCTTTCCGTTGCATTGGAGAAAAAATAAACCGGTTTGGACACTTCAATCAAAATCCAGAAGAGGGAGCCCTCCATCAAAATAAGGCCCTGAACTGGACCCCGACCAAGTTTCACAGAAGTTTCCACTTTCTCTTCCACCTGCTTATAAATCACTCAGTGGAATTTCTTGCCTGTCAGCCTATTCTTTAAAGACTAACAGCTCACAGTATCTAGCTTTAAACAGTATCATTCAATAGCTGACATGCATGTATGAAATTGTTTCTTAAAAATCTGGCTGAACATATCAGGTATGGAGCCTGGTACCTATGAAAGAAGGGCTTCTGTTATCCTACAAAGCAAAACATATTTTTGTTCCATAAACAGTATATCATACAGAAAGTCCTGATTTTTACTCACAGAAAAGCTTTCATATGCTTTAAGGAAGCCTGCAGCTCTAAGCTTTGCTCTTGCTTGGCTGAAGTCAGTGAAGTTATTTGATGGGACAAGGAACAGATCCTTTAGTGTTTATACAAGATTCTCTGTCAGATCCACACTGTGAGTAATTAAATCTGAGCAAGACAAATCTATAGTATACTGAAGACAAAAAAACATTTGAAGTACTGTGCATGCTATTTGTAATATTTGCTGTGTTCACTTCTTAGTGTACCCAGAACAGTCCCAAACATTCAGAAATGCCTGTTTCCCTGGTAGCATCAGTTTTCCAGCTGTTGAGATTTTGATGCTTCGTTGATGTTTGTTTGCAGCTCTCTAGAGCTTCCTGCTTGTCCTGTCGCCCTAGGTGTCCTGGATAAGTCAGACTAGGTTTGGTCATCCCTCTTGTAAAAGCCAAATGTTCTCTGGTTTTGCTTCTTTCCCACAACAAAAATGGCAAGGGTAATCTTTGTTATTGTTGCTTCTTAGTGGGAATATCAGATTTTGAGTATTAGTTTTGCGTGTCTTCTTCCCTTTACTTAGCTAAAGTAACTTCTCTTTTAAAATGAGTCAGGTCAAAACTAGGGTAAAAAGGTTTAAATTCCTCATCTGAAACATCATGTTTGGGCAGTTTTGAACAATAAACACTCTTAAAAAGGCTAAG